>JAEPRC010000809.1:0-19679 GCA_016758945.1 Mucor plumbeus
TCAAGTAAACCAATATTTAGGTGCAATTTTAGGGTTTTTTATTCCCAGCACTAATCTTATACAGTGCATATTTTATTTGAGCATTTGCATGTATTCCTCTACGATATCTGTAATCGAATTTTTTTACTTGGTCTTCTTGACAACACTAGAACGAAAAATGTTGGATTTCGGTATACAAAATAAAACTATATTAGAAGAAGAAGACGTTGATGATGGTCAAATTATAAATTATTTGACTGATACTATTAATGATAATATAAATCATAATCAAGAAATCACAAGGCTCTTGAAGTACAATAATACTCAAGAAGAGGAACAACAAGATGAACTACTGGATAATGATCATCATTATTTATCAAGTCTTGTTGATCTCACAAACATCAACAACAACAGCTGCTTTTATAAAGAAAGCGGAGTAAATGCTTCTGTTGATGCTGATAGCAATGTTGTTGATGGCTATTTTAATGCTAATTATGCTCCTCTGGATGATACTATTGCAGCATTTCAACAACAACAACAACAACAACAACAACAACAACAACAACAACAACAACAACAACAACAACAACAACAACAATCTGACATTAATAGTCTTTTACCCTGTTCCTCTTCTTCTTTAAACATGTATCATCATCCTCAACATCATCGTCGGTTACCTTCAACTTCAACTTGTTCATCCTATACATCCCGTATGATGCTTTTGGATGAGGATATGATGTCTTCTACTTTGACTGCAGCTACAAATAATAGTAATATTGCTACTAATGCTACTACTACTACTACTACTACTACTACTACTACTACTACTACTAATACTACTAGTGCAGCAAGTACTTTTCATGATACAGGAGATAGCATATTAATGAAGCAAGCATTAAAACAAGCACAGCAACGAAAAAGAAGAGAAAGTATAGGTGAAGTTGTTACGACTAGAAAAAGGCCAGCATCAACATCTGTTATTCCTAGATTAACAAAATCATCTATTTTACAAACCAACAATAATAACGACAACAACCGAAAAAGATCTCTTTCTAATATACATAATAATAATAGAAGAAAGTATTATTCTTTACAACAACCTTTAAGTCAATATGAACGAAACAAATTAGCTTCATTAGAACAACCACCTATATCATCAACATCTTCATCTTACAACACTGTTAATGGAGTTCATTGGGACCCTCATATAGATGCTTTCGAAATTCTCAGAGCCAAAATTACGGGGATCACGCGATCTATGCAAGAGTTTCATGTTCAAGAACTTTTTCATGATGAGATTATGGGACAAAAAAAGCGACAACAAGGCATTTTGACCATACCATCAAAGACTATATCTTCTCCAATTATTACTACAAATAATCGAAATAGAAAACCACAAAAGGGAAGAAGATTCAGTTTGGCAAATTTATATGAAAACAATTCACTTTATTTAGGTCATCGTCGTATTCGATCACAAAGTTTTGTTCTAAATGAAAAAGACAGTGATGATGAAAACAAACAAAATGATGATGATGATGATGGTGAAACATTAACAAGATCGCTTAATCAATATCGAATGCATCAAAACCAAGAACCAGAACAAGCAGAAGAAGAAGAAGAAGAAGAAGAAAAAGAGGATGAGGAAGAATTCGATGCTGAGTCTGATGAAAGGTTATTGAAAAGTCCAAATTTAACGGCATTATTCGCAACAACCAACAATTTAATCAGCTCTCGTCTTGATGAATTATCAGAAACAGCAAGTATAAAATCCAATACATCTCAACTTGAATGGCAAAAACAATTTCTCAGCCTTGTCACCAGTTGTATACAACAATCTGAAGCACTTGAATCGTTATCTACTGATGTACTTAATGCAGAACATCGTGTACGAGAACTAATGCTGGCAAGCGATACAATTCATGAACAATTTTACTCAAGAGAAAAGCAATATGAAGAGCGTATTCGAGAATGTCAACAAGTAGCTCACCAACAATTAGTCATGATTGATTCTCTGGAAGAGTTAACAGCTGATATTAATATGAAAATGGAATCTTGTAGACGAGAAATAAACAGACAAGAGGTTTCAAGAGCACTGGATGCTAATGATACTTTTTTACAAGATGAGGAATTACTACTACAACAACAACAACAAAATGAAAGATGGAATTTTCAAAAATCTGTATCGGATTTGTTAAATATGGAAGACAAACATGATGTGATTCAAAAGATGAGATGGGAAATTGGCATGTTTGTTGGTGGCGGTGTGGGTACAGGACATGTTATTCATTCATTTCAAGATAAACTAAATGGAATAGATATGATGATAGCAGGTACTGGTACAACAACAACACCATATCGTGATTATCAATATAGTGATTTGGAACAAGAATTAGAAGAAGAAGAAGAGGAACAAACTACTACATTTTCAATTTCTCCATCAATTCATCATATTCGATTATATCAACATCGATATATTTTGCATTTAAATAGTAGAGATAGACAAACAAAATTTTCTTTATTGCCAAAATGTTTATGGATACCAGATCATGAAACAAATCAATGCCAATTTCAACAAACCAAACGACATTTACGTTGTAGTACAAGATTTTCATTTTTTCAAAGAAAGCATCATTGTAGAAGATGTGGTTATATTGTTTGTCAAAGACATAGTGCAAATAGATTACCTTTATTTAATACTTCAAAAATACATAGTACTACAGGACAATGGAGTAGAGTATGCGATAATTGCTTTTATGATTTAATTATGCATAAATAGAAAAAGATCAATGAATCAATAAATCCCTTTCATTCTTGAATTTATTCCACGCTTGAGCGTGGTTAAATAAATATAAATGTATACATGTATGTACTTTATGTTTGTATATTTGTATTTATATTTGTTTATCTGTGTGTGTATATATATATATATATATATATATGTGTGTGTGTGTGTGTGTGTGTGTGTGTGTGTGTGTGTGTGTGTGTGTGTTTGTATGTGTGTGGTTGTATATATTTATAGGTTAATAAAAAAAAATAGATTATTCATATATGTAATGATGTATAATATAATTCATAATGTTTGGTGTATACTCTGTAATTATGAGGAAGGGAATGGGATCTTTATATATGTTTAATATCATTAAAAAAAAAGGGGGAGGGGAGGGGGAGGTGGGGGTATATTATTAATTGTAATGCATAGTGTATACTTGTAATGGGATGTAGTTGTGTATTTTTCTTTTTTTTTTTTTTTTTTTTTTTTTTTTTTATTTACACATCATGATCAAGAAAATCCAAATCATCAACATCTTCTTTTTTTAATGATTTTTGTGGTAATTCATCAATACTAGATACTTCGATTACACCATTGCCCCTTTCAAATTCATATACCATAACAAGTAAAGGATCAATTTTCGATTCTACATCTTCAAAAGACTTTTTTGTACATGTTAAATCACAGCCAAAATATACTAGTAAAAAAAAAAAAAAAAAAAGGCAATGAACATACCTGAACTATGCACAAATTATTAATGGCAATATCTACTTCATCCCAAGATTGCAAAGATCTGATACCTTTCATAAAAGCATCGAAAAACTGGTTTACAAATACAAAGCTATACATGTATTTTCCTTCATTCACCCAAAGAGCCTGTTGTACTTCTTTAGATTCTAATACAACGTTACCAAAAGAATAAATAGTTGTTGTACATTCAATAGTGCGACGAGTTTTTGTTTCAAAAAACGAAGTATTATTGAATGCAAAATCTGCAATAGAGAGATTTAAATCAAGCTTGGTTTTAGCTAACAGTGTATTAAGAGAAACCAATTTGGAAATTAATGGACATTTTTCTGAAGAGATTGTATCTTGAGAAACAAAAGCAATGCTATTGGAATGGCAATGAGGTAACTGAGATAAGTTGTGAGATAAGGGTCGACAAGATGGATCGTAAGGCATTACGTACTCCAAGTACAAGCATAAATAATTTGGCCATAATGGGTATTCTTGTTCGTTTTGCATTGATTTTCTTTTCAAGCAAGTACTGCTGGTAGTGTTTGGCTTGTCTTTGAGCATGTCTAAACTATTGACTAACAACTCTTGTTCTTCTGCTGTTATAATTAATTGTTGATCTTCTTCTAATAAAGGTGTAGTAAGGATGTCTGTATTGTTAGCTGTTGTCGAACCGAAAAATGGATCTGTCAATAAATTCAAATCAAGAGGGTTCATGCTGTTTGTAGTAGGAAACAAAGATTGTTGTATTGGATCATACATGTCTTTAAATTGAAGCATAGATAAAACTTGTTGCTGCTGTTGCTGTTGTTGCTGTTGCTGCTGTTGTTGCTGTTGTTGCTGTTGTTGTTGTTGTTGTTGCTGTTGTTGCTGTTGATCATTATACATAATGTCAAATACATAATCTATTGGCGAAGGAGATGAATTAATAGAGGAATCATCAGAAGAGAATGAATCAATAGATTGGTATGTCTTCATTTTGACACCCATTGGTGTTTGTTGATGGTGATGATGATGATTTGGCATATGCATAGGATGATGATGGTGAGGTGGACGAACTTTAGATTTTGCTGCTGTATTGCTATTATCGTCATTTTCAACAGAATCAGTTAATAAGCGCATGACTATATAGATACACTTAAATTAATCAATATCATTTATAATTTAGTATCTATTTTCTTACAATGAGAATCTCCTTTACGGGTGTTTTTTAATACTTGAATATGAGATGATACTTGCTTTCTTGTACGGATTTTACAAGTCTTACGATAAATAAAATCTGAAATTAGTTCATTACGACCACAAGGTTTTCCATTAACAAGAATCTTTCTTCTACCCAACTTAGGGATTGATTCCAATGCTTTAAAAGGGAGGGGGAGGGAGGGATTAATATTTTTTTTTTTTTTTTTTTTTTTTTTTTTTTTTTTTTGCATAAAAATATAAGCGTACCTTCAATAAATGCTGATTCAACATCTGGTGGCCATACTTGTTCTTCTTTGTCTTTGTTGTTATTGTTTGACGGATCTGACATGTCATTGGCATTTAATCCAATCATTAAATCGCTGTTTGTGCTCATCATTGAACTTTTTCTTAATTGTTGATGAAAATGTCTTGATCTTTTATCTTTATGATTGTCATTAAAGAATAAATCTTGAGGGCAAGAAGCTAGCATAGTGGTTTAATATATTTATGTTTATATTTATAGTTATATATATATATATATATATATATATATGTATATATATTATATAAAAAAAAAAAAAAAAAAAAAAAAAAGTAAAGTGATTGACTAAAAGAAATAAAGAAAAACAAGAGAAAAAGAAGTTAAAAACACAAACTAAATGAAGATACTTTTTATATTATAACATGAACGAACATTATAGAATGAAACGTACCTTTTTTAATGTATTATTATTTACATTAGTTTTTTTTTAATTAAAATCATAATCATAACAATTCATACTATTATTATTTATTTTTTAAACGTTAGTTTTTCTTATTTATATTTTATATATATATATATATATATATATATAAATATGTAATGTAGACATATAAAATGTAGATATAGACATACATTCAATTAGGTAAAACAAAAGCACCAAAAAAAAAAAGCAATATTACACAAAATGGCATAATACACACGTCCCTTTTCCTAAACCAAAATGATATGATAATCATTTCTATATTGTTTATATGTGGAATGAAATTTATATGTATAAATACGGTTATAAAATGGCTCGACCATACATTCGAGCGAATAAGCAACCCTTTTTCTAAATTAAGCATTATTAAACCCATTTTTATACAAAGAGCTTTTTTTAATTAACAAGCTAACTAATATATTCTAGTAAAATTCAGGGCGAAAATTAGATGAATTTGTACCTTGTAAAGCTATAGATTGATTTAATTCAATATATATAATTTATAAATTCATCAATCAGATCAAAAATAAATAAATAATAATGATAATAAAAAATGGCGGGTAGATGTATAAATGTGTGCTACTCATTTTATCACGTTACATATGCATGAAATATCTAATCATATAAGTATATATTTGTTTATGTTTATCCTTCTCGCTTTGTCTTTTTTTTTTTTTTTTTTTTTTTTTTTTCTCCTCTCTTTCACTCTCACTCTCACTTTAACTCTCGCTTGTACAGATGATATGCCGTCAATTATTCGATAATTTATATAATAATGATAGTAATGTGTTTGTGTATATATTCAACCGTTAAAGATTGAAGGGGGGGGGAAAGAAAAAAAAGGGTATACATCTAAATCCAAAATCAATGGAAATATTCCAAAAAGGACAAATGATTTGTTTGTGTATATTTTAAAATCAAAATTGACCGTTGTTGATGTTGTCTCGTCGAAGATTAGTTTTCTTCTTTTGCGATTTCGCAACATAATATTTTAGTAGATTAAGTTGGTCTTCTCTAAAATCAACCAAAAATAGATATATATCATCTCCAATGACTTCATGAAAAGCAACGATTGCATCGACGCACGATTTTCTTATATTGATAAGAGGATGATTAATAGCCTTATTAAATAGATTATGAGAAAATGTATTATATAATTTTTATCTATAAAAAATGTACCTTGAAAATAGCATTTACACCTCCTCGTTTAGTCAACCATTCATCAATATAAAATGTTTCATTCATTTCTTTAACCCATTTTCCAAGATACGTAAATGCAGAGCCAACAGGGTGATATCTAACTTCGGTTAGTTCTTCATTACAAGGCAATATTAATAAACGATAAATAATAAATGCCATTAACATTTCGAAAGCCGTGGGAGGGTTCAATGTACCAAAGACCGCATCTAATGCATCTTCTGCAGCAACGCAAATCTAAAAAAGAAAAATAAAAAACAAAAAAGCCTCCACAGATAAGTATTTAAAAACAAAAAAAAAAAAAAAAAAAAAAATTAAAATAATTAAAAAAAAAAAAAAAAAAAAAAAAAAAAAAAAAAAAAATTAAAAACACATCAAGGTACATATACTGAATGAAGGCAATCGTTTGTTACACTTCCGAGCATCAGAGGGATCCTATAAGCTATGGAAATGCGCTTTTTAAAGTCTGAATTATGTCGATTCTGATGAAATAGTTACACATGTAGAGCCAAATAAGCAAAACTAAATCACAGTATTGCAAAACAAAAGATGAAATAACTAACTTTATGCGTTAAGGTATCAATCATATAACTTGTTTTGCTTTAGTAGCACTGCAGCTTAAAGAGAAAACTTTTGTAATGCTACTTACTTAATCGGAGTGATAATTATTGTCCAGCACTTACCACCACTACCACTATAACCTTTCACAACGTCAACAACACCAGCATTTCTACAAGTGACAAACTGCACAATATACATGTATATTTGCTTTATTAATGTCTACTTTATATTTTAAATTATAATTCTCTTTCTAATTTTTAATCAGTATAGGAAACCAGGGATGGTATTTAAAATTGATATTAATGTTTGAGTTAGGAATTGATTCGCTAATATAATTCAATCCAATGCTGTTTGCAACAATAGTACGAATAAGGTTTTTAACATCCTAATGAAAAGAAAAAATAAAAATTATTTTTTATAATGTGTCAAAACTTCAAAAAAAAAAAGGCTTACTTCTTTGAAATCATCATTACACATCTCAGTGTTAGTTTCTTCAGGTGACATGCCTAATAGACCTTCCAACACCTTTTTAGATTCTGTTAAATCGTTTTTAATAATTTCTTTCATTCTAGATAGATCGAAATTTTCGATACTGACGATTTCAGAAAATTGTTGATATGTTGGATGAGGAGGTGAGATGAGTGCAACAAAAGGTTTAAAACGTTGCAAATAACGAGTTTCTTCATCATCAAATACAAGAGTACGTTGATCGAATTGTTTTGTATGTTTGGCTGACAATAATATCTTGAGCATAGCTTCAGACAAGCATTTTTTGCTATAATTCAGTAATTGGTTTGTACGTAAATAATTATAAACATCTGGTATTTCAATTGTTTGATCTATGAAATTGGAGATTCTGTCCAATAAATAAGCTCGACTACCCAAGACACATTGAACGTACCTAAAATAAAAGGATATCAGTAATAGTTTTATATAGTTCGCTTTATGATTTACCAATAAATCATGATATATTCATGTGATCCATATAAATCCAATTCAAATCCCAAATACAAAATTTTTTCAATCATTGTCAATTTTAAATTATAGGCCCAAGAAGAAAAGTAATATGGGGTTTGTGAGCCCTCTTTGTCTTTTTCTAGAGCATGAAATACTTCATCTACACCGGCTGCTTCTTCTTGTAAAATCTCCCATTCTGCAACTACCTTACAAAGCATTCTTCTTTGGCGTGATCTATTATGACAACTGATTTTGAAATATTCTACAAAAACCATTGAAATTCTATCGAGATATGCCTTTAGTGTATCGTGTGCATTAATAAATTCGGCAGGATTAACGTGAGCAGGTTGTCTAGTTGGTGATGTCCACCAAAGTGGAGGTTGTACAGTTTCTTTAATAGAGTCTAATATGAATTTGGAGACTACAATAGTGCCAAAAATGCGTTGATTGTGAAAGAATATCGACTATGGTTGAAATAATGTTAATACATGAATTTTTGAGGGGAGTTTTTTTTTTTTTTTTTTTTTTTTTTTTTTTTTTTGTCATTTAATTTACATTTAATTTTGATCTGGAAAAGGCATCAGGATAAGGTTGATGTGCTGCAAAATTTAAAAAATAATTCTACAATGCAATCTTGTTAATATCGATAACATCAATAAGTATATGATTATTACCATGAGAGAATTAACGGAAGGATAATCATTTACATCACAAATTGAATGTAAACGTTGAATCAACAAATTGTATTCTTTAAAGGATTGTTCAAGCGAAGATAATTCAACAGGGCGAGGTGGTGTTTGTGAAGTTAATTTTCGATTGATATTTGGGTCAAAAGCATCTGATACATCATTTCCAATTGTTAAATCCACATTATCCAATAATTCAATGATTTTCTTTAATTCGGTTTTTGCATTTGGTAAAAATGAGCCTTCAAGTTTTGACAGATATACAAGTGATATTAAAAATGATTTGCGAATTTCGACTCTATTTAGTATAGCTTTTACAATGTTCTTTTCTGAATCTATTTACAAATGTGTGAATTTGGCATCAAATCACAAAGGGATTAACTAATTTACCCGAAATTTTTGTGTTCAATAAATGGTTTAATAACATGATTGATGAGTCGATATCGTTAAATATCATTACATCTGGATTTTGATTGTTAAAATGCAAGCCAAAAAGATTAGTTGTAAAGTCTTCTTCCTGTCAATTTGCTACAAAATTAGAATGTATATTGATATATATGACTATAACATACCTCGTAAACATTTCCTTGAGTCATTTCAGTCCAAATATAATGACAGCATTTTACAGTTGCAAGAATATAAGATCTTAATACACCATAAATAATATCATCCATATTTGAAGTCAATGTTGGCATAGATAATTCATTTAATTTTTTGATATAGTGAAAGTAAATGCATGTATATACAGTTTGAGCAAGTGAATGGCCGGAAATCCAAGCCATTTCACGCACAACTAATCTATCCATAATGCCTAATGTATCCTCACAAGATAATCGTTTTTCAATATCAAACTTTTCAAATGTTTCTTCAATCGCCATGCCTGTATCCATACGAGGATCCATAATTTCAATAGCGCTCATAGCATCAAATAAAGTAAACGAATGTAAATGAACCAATTGACCCACATCAAAGTCTATCATCATGATTTAGTAAAAAATAGCCATAATTATTATGTAAAAAAAAAAAAAAAAAAAAAATACAATATACCATTAGTTGCTTTATCTAGAAATGAGGTGATATCTTTCCATTGTGGTAAAAGATACTCTTGTTGTTCCTCTTCGTTGGGTATGTTAATATTTAACTCGGTAAAAGCTTCTATTTTATATTATAAAACTATATACATATTTTTTTTTTATATATATGTAATAAAAAATAAAAAATATACCTTGTAAGTCTCCAAGTGGTTGCTGCATACCGAGCGATATAGGATAGCAAGATGAATAAAAGCGTAAAAGAGTTTTAGATTATACAAACACACATAATATATATTTCATGGTAGTACGCTTGATGTAGGTGGTGGCTGAGTTGAAGACAGAGGAGGGGGGGGGGAGAGGGTTTAAGATTTGAAAGCTTTTTCTGAACTTCATATTCTTTTTTTTTTTAGTTATTTTAATTTTGATTATGGATAACGTACTTGAAAAGCAAAGAGCGTATGTTGATTTATTAATATGTAAAAAATAAATATATATATATACATGTATATTAATTTCTTTAAATCTTGTTATAATAGTGCTCATGAAGATCTTGAACGTCTTGAACAAGCCATTGTTGATCAATACATGGATGATGCAAAAACTCATCGTGAAAAGCTTCATAATGAACACGTAGTCGATAAATTTTTGACTCGTATAGCTGATAAAAGTGCTTATCTTTCTGATTTGTATCAAGATAAAAATGGGTAATTAGTTTATGAATTAATTAAATAAATGAACGCGAGTTAATGCTTGTTATTTTTTTAGGCTTCGTAATTCAGAAATCGAAGCACTTACAGGATCTTCAGAATTTAGTGAATTTTATGAACGACTCAAGGTTATTAAAGAGCATCATCGTAAATACCCTAATGAAGTAGTTGAACCGCCAGAAATGGAGTATATTCATCTTACTCAAAAGAAAGATGAAGAAGATTTTGAAGGTATAAATTTAAACAATACGACAAGTTTTTTTTTTCTTCTTCTTTTGGCTAAAATTTACGCAATAATAGAATTGGAAAAGATGTTTTCTGGTGAAGAGAGTCTCGGTAGATATCTTGATTTAAATTCACTTCATACACTTTATATCAATTTGAAGGGTGTCAAAAAGTTAGATTATCTCCAATATTTGAATGAATTTGACGATTTCGCTGCAAATTATCCTAAATCAATTAAATCAACTGAAGAATACAAGTCTTACATCAATCAACTTTTTGATTATCTTCATAGTTTCTTCCGTAGAGCTAAACCTCTTTACAATGTTGCAGAATTAGAAGAAGAAGCACTCGAGGAATTTAATAGACAATGGGAACAAAGTCAAGTGAAAGGCTGGGAGCAAGTCGATACCAAAAATGAAGAATTATTTTGCCCTGCCTGTCAAAAACAATTTTCCAAAAAAACTGTATATGATGCTCACTTGACAGCTAAAAAACACATTAAAGCTCAAAAGAAATTAGATGAAGAACAAGGCTCTAACAATAATATTACTGTTGTTAAAGATGATAAAAGAAAGGCAATTGCTTGGAAAGAACGTTTGATTGCAAAATACGCAGAAGCATTAGCTGATTTTAGAGAAGAAAGTAAATCAAATGTCGAGAGAAAGCAAGCATTAACCGATAAAGAACGTCTTGTAAGTAGCTAGTATTTTGCGTAATGAGACATTCTTTTTTTTTAAAAAAAAATATTATAATAGCTGGAACAAGAAGAAGAAAAGGTTGAACTTGTTGATCAAGATTCTGATGATGAGGATGATGAAAAAATTTATAACCCACTTAAATTACCACTTGGTTGGGATGGTAAGCCAATTCCCTACTGGCTTTATAAACTTCATGGTTTGGGCGTTGAATATCCTTGTGAGATTTGTGGTAATTATGTGTATATGGGTAGAAAGGCATTTGATAAGCATTTTCAAGAATGGAGACATGCACATGGTATGCGTTGTTTAGGCATACCAAATACTAGACAATTTCATGAAATCACAAAAATTGATGATGCCTATGCATGTAAGTTTCTTTCTTTTTTTTTTCATCGCTGTCAATTTGAACCTTTCTAAAATTAATATATATTTAGTATACGAGAAACAAAAGAAGGAAGGTATCAGTGAGGAAGTTAAAGCTGATACAGTTGAAGAATATGAAGATGGGGAAGGAAATGTGTATAACAAAAAGACTTATGAAGATCTTAAACGACAGGGTATTCTTTAATCTTATATATAATAATAAAAGCAATGTAGATTCTATGAGAATGGTCTTGTCGTGTTAAATTTATGCTTATTTTTTTTACTAAAACTATATATAATTTATGCAAAAGTGTCTAAATGTTGGGAAATTAAAGTTGTTCTTTTGATGAGAATAATTAAAAATAATTTTACCTTTTGTTCCTATCTCAACGATCTTTTATAATGGTAAAAAGAAATCAAATGTATGCTTTGATTTTACGGACATACATTGGATATTCTACACATTCTTCAAAATTTTTACTCAAAAAAAAAACCCCCCATCTTTTTTAATTCAATTCGGCATATAAAATTTCATTTTTTAAAAATGAGAGGTATTAATGTATAATTTGTGAGTAAGATTATTCAAGCATGCTTTAAACATATAGACATGCTCTTTTGTAAATATAAAAAACCCATTTAAAGCTATGGTATTAAATCGTAAAACGAAGTAAAACAGAGATTGAAACAGTAATTCAAATCTGGAATTATTCTTTGTCAAATTTAACTTTTTTTTTTCTTTCCCCACTTTCATAATATCATCATATCGTAACCTTGTTTATAGTAGGCCCACTTGTGGAGACCTCTCAATCCCTTGATCTTTGTTTACGTTGTGCTGAATGAAGCATTATTGTAGAAGTTTTATGTATATTAATTCTTCACATTAAATAATAATAAATAAAGTATATCCACTACGTTCTACCCTAAAAAAAAAAAAAAAAAAAAAAAAAAAAAACATTCTTGAAAAATTATGCATTTAAAGGATTTTTACTCAAACAAATTGCTAATTAGCACACCTTTAATTATTAACAGAATCACCAGAACTTTGAATTCTCTATCACTGTTTATTTTTATATTTTATACTTTCTTTACAAATTATTTTTTTATCACGTAAGATGTCAAATATCAGTTTTTCAGACAAAAATCTAGACTTTCGTTTTGAAAGTTTAAAATAAATTCTTCCAAAATAACAAGTTCAGTATTGCAAACAACTTTTGTTGATATATACCTTAGTAAAATGTCTTGATTTTCGGGTGAAAAGTTGAACTTTATAAAATTTTGAATTTTGGATGAGGTATGGTAAGGCAGAAAACGAAGATAAGCCAAAATGTGAAAATTATAATCAAGATGCATTGAAACAAATCTATTGATTCAGGGCATTCGTTTGGTAAGCTTACCATGCTTTAAAATGGCCATGAATTATTAAAATAGGCCACTTAAAGTGCTGAAATTGCAGTAAATCAGTCTTATTAACGTCTCTTCCTTCATTGTATTTATGATTTATTTAGGATATTGCTAGTAAAAGAAAAAGATGTAAGCAAGATGAGTGCAATATTGAGAAAAGAAAGTGAGATTATATAGTAAAATGAGATAGCAAAAGAATATATTATGAAATTATTCTTGAGCATCAATATTTGATGTTGGTGTAGCAACTTCAGATGTAGTTCCAGCGATAGGTGTACCTACAGCAGCAGCAACTGCAGCAGCGACAGCGGCATTATCAGGAGATTCAGCAATAGGAGTTGATTGATCTTGTTCCGGCTTAACATACTCTGTTGAGGAAACCTCAGCGTGGTTGATTGTTGGCGTTGATACAGCCATAGCTGTTGATAAAGTAGGGGTTGTAGCAGCACTCGAGCTAGCAATTACAGCATTGATGGCATGATTTGCGGCAGAGGTTGCAGCATCGTCATTTACTACATTAGGCTTAATCATCATTCTTTCAATCATTTCATTAGTATCATCAGAAGCAACGAATTCTTGACGAGGACCATAAAACCTTTCTGGGGAATATTTTGTTTGAAGTGTCTGTAATAAAGGCTGATTTTCAGGTCTTTGAAATTCACGCATGAATTCACCCCATTCACCAGTATTAAAATTATGTAATAGTTTACGGCCTGATACTTGTTTACTCAAGAGCAAGAAGCCACGACCAACTACACCACATACTTGGCAAATACGCTCACCAATAGTTAAACGACGACGAATAGCTTCCCAATTAGTATTGACAAGAACCTTTTCGATTTCAGAACGACACTGAACCAAAATAGGTCTAGGATCACCACCTTCCAATTGTTGTTGTTGTTGTCTTTCAGCTTCTAAATCACGATAAGCCAAGTAAAGTTGAAAGTATTCATAATTGTAATAAACGCCAGCATTTTTTGGAGCAAAATCACAATCAAAATGAGCCTGTAAATTCGCAAAAGCAGAGAAACGATGAATTGGAGGAAGCATACCAAATTTAGTTGATCGTTCATGACCTTGAATGATTAATTTCACCTCGCTTTCAACAATATTAGCTTGATGCATTAAATCAGCTTCTGATACTTTGAGTAAATCTTGAATAACTTCGTTACCTGTAATATTTTAATTAATATATATATATAAATATGAGTAGACTACTGTTTGATTGATTTACAAATAAATTTAACTTACGTCTAACAGCATACTCTTTATCTCTTGGAGATGCTTTCTTAGCTCTCTTTGTGCCATCTTTATTTTCATTATTATTTTTTCTCTTTGAAGTTGTTACAGGTGGTGCAGGAGGAGGACAATTATCAACATGAGGACCAGCGACCGAAGCCAAAGCCGCTTGAAGTAAATGTTGAGGTGAACCATTGGTTGTAGCAGCGGAAAAGAGATTTGAGGAATGAGTACTATCAACATCATGCATCAAACCGGCGGCAGTACCGGTCATTTTAAGTGTATCAAGAGTAGGATTATCTTGATGAAGATGTTGTTGTTGTTGTTGTTGCTGCTGTTGTTGCTGCTGCTGTTGTTGCTGTAAATGATCTTGAGGTTGATGCTGTTGTTGAAATATAACAGAGTCGTGCTGAGTACCGGCTACATTAACAGCAAAGATTTGCTGTTCTTGTCTAAACATAATTTTGGACATATTTGGTACTTTTAAAAATGAAACAGTATCTCCAAGAGCGTGACAAAGAGCAAAAAACATGCTACCAGTTTGTTTTGGTGATCCTTGAGTCTTTATATCTTTAACGCATTGGTAAAACCTCAATATACGATCATCACTTAATATATCTGCTAACGTTGGAGTTAAAATACTACAGTCTTCTTGTTGATTATTTGCGTAGTTTTCTCCTTGATGTTGCTGTTGTTGTTGTTGTTGTTGTTGCTGTTGCTGTTGAGAAGATGTGTCCATGATTTATATATTTTTTTTATATTTTATTTTTTTTTAAAAATAAAATGCAGCTATCGATAACGTCCGGACTGGAACAAAATGAAAAGAGTTGAAAGAAGATGTTCAAGTGTGGATTGAAAATAAAGTGTTTGAATGGAAAAAAAAAAAAAAAAAAAAGGATAAGGAAATTAGTATGAACCGGACAATATTCAACATTTTAAACGGAAAAATTTTTCTTATTTTACATGTGACAAGTTTGTATTTTATTTAGAGGAACGATACTTTTGTTCTAATAACCATGCAGCATCTACTGCTTCTTCAATTGCAGCTGCATTAACTTGAGATACCTTTTGGAGTGGATTACGACTCACGCCGTTACCATATCCTAATTTTTTCTGAATAAAACTCTTAATACCAGGAATTCCATGCCATCTACAAAGTGCATCATCAGCTTCTACAAGTTTCTTTTGTAATGCAATGGCTTCTTGAAGCTTGTTTTCTTCATACAAAACTTGAACTTGAGCACAAAGTGTAGGGAAAATATTGCCTGCGCCTGGAATCAATCCAACAACTCCAATAATCAATTCTTGCAAAAAGAAATCAGCAGATCCAGCTAATAATGTAACCTCTATATACGAAAATTGGAAACTTAGTATGTCAGATCAGAAAACATCTCGTTGCCATAGCAACAAATTTTAAACTAACCTTCGGGGTTGGTTTTATTGACTAAATTGGCCATTTTACCAACATTGCCATCAGTTCCTTTGACACCAACAATGTTTTTATGCTTTGATAATTCTACCAATAATGGAATACTCAAATCAAGTCCCTGACAAACACCTGGATAATTGTAAATGACGACGGGTAAAGGAGATTGATCTGCTACAGTTGTATAAAATTGCAACAAAGCATTATGATCTAATGATCCCTTATAAAAAGATGGTGGTAAGATAAGAGTAAAACCTGCTCCAGCCTCAGCAGCTTGTTTAGTATAGGTAATTGTATTTCTAGCACTTTGACTAGAGGTACCAGCAATAATTTTCAAATTGGGATTATACTTGTTGACACTATCCGAGCATTGTTGAATGACTTGAATTCTTTCTTCATCAGATAAATTTACAGCTTCACCCATTGAACCCAATACAACGATACCAGCAATTCCTGAATTAGCTAAATATTTAACATGTTGATCAAAGGCTTCCAAGTCAAGATCCTCATTTTCCTTGAAAAAAGTAGGTACAGGAACGAATACACCACGGCCGAGAGAAGTCATTTCTAAATGTATTTATATAATAATAGTGATAATAATGATAATAATAATAAAGAAGAAGAACAGCAAAATAGCACTGATATTTATACTTTTTTTTCCAACATTTGTCATCTGAATAAACAAATTAACACAGACTTCTCACACCTAATTTTCGCGTAATAGTTTCATTCAACTTCCCATCACCTTGCATTAAATCTGTATTTCGCAATAATAAAAAAATCCCTAATGTCCGGATCTCAACTGGGCCTGTGATGATTTCTCTGTCTGATTTGGATTTATTTTGATTTCAATAAGCCACGAACATTAGAATGGAGATATAAAAAAAAAACAAAAAAAAAAAGAAAAAGCTAAAAATACACATTGTATATATACTAGTTTTACCCTGTTTTGTGTGCCCCGCAAATTATAAACAGGTACTCTTGTCGTTTTAACGCCTTTTTTTTTTTTGTTTCTCTCTCTCTTTTATTCTTTTTCTTCTTTTCAAACATATAAATATAAATATATATATATATATATATATATATCATGGCAGGTTCAGATTTGCCTTTTCCAAATAATGCAAGATCCGAAAATACTTCACTATTCGGTGCTGCTCGCTTTGGTAGAAAAAAGAGAACTATATTTTTCTTATTACTAGTTGCCATCTTTTTCGTTTTATGGTTTAATTCTGATTTAGATCGTTCCAATTCTAATATAACATCTCATGTACCTGATGACGCTACTGGTATTAGTCCAGATAGTCAGAAATCTGGTGCTGTTACTGAAGATAGCAAAACACCCTCTCAAAAAGTAGATTTAGAGGTTGAAGATGAAGATGAAGCAAACCAATTAGATGAAGAAGAGGCTTTAAACGAAGAAATTCAGAAAGAAACTATTCCTACTAAAAAGCCTACTACTCCCAAAACAAGTACTCCAAATAAAAAACCTAGTAATTCAGTTACTACCATTAAGATGCAACCTCAGCATTTCAAATATTTTATGGTGATCGCTTCTCGGGCTACAAATTTGAGCCGTCGACAATTGATTCGTAACACCTACTTTGGCTTAGGTGATAATATTGAGCCTTGTATGAAGAGAGATAAGGGTTTAAATTATCTTTTCTGGATTTACGGTGATGAGCCTGCTGCTAGAACTCCTGAACGTCGTTTATATGAAACTGAAAAGATGGAATGGAATGATTTGGAAAAAGTCAATGCTAAATCATACAACCAAGATGAAATCTTGAAATGGGTAAAATAATAGATTTATTAATTTTTAATACTTTTTTTACTAAAAATAACACAAACATAGGTTGATTCTACTTTAAGCGAAAGAGGTGTAACTTATGATTACTTGGTCATTCAAGATGCTTACTCACTTGTTCAACTTAATTATATTCAACAACAAATTCAAACTGAAGTAGGTAAAATGTGGGAGGTTGGAAAAACTGCAAATGATATTGCTTGGGTATCTCCAAAAAATAGCAACATTCTTGTGGCTGGTGTAGATGCTGTTAAGAAGTTATTACAACGTGAATTTGACATGAAAGATGTTGTCGCTGAAGGCGGTGCTACTTTAATGGCAAATTTCTACGAATTCTACAGATCCATTACTGTTCAACTCAAACACATCACTGCCAAAAAGCAAGTTGAACGTTTGCAAAGCTTCAAAAATGAGTTACCTATTTTTATTGATGATCAAAATCGCTTCAGCACCTGGGGTAACAATGTAGAATCTATTCAGGATATGACTATTGCTGTTTCAAACATCTATCAAGACGATGATTTTACAGCTGTTGCAAAGGCTTTGAATGTGGGCGTTGCCTCTCTTTGTAAGCCTTTGGAAAAGGCTAATATTGCTGTTGTTACATCTTCTTTTATTTACCCCGATAGCTGTATGGAACCTTCTGCTGCTTTAGCTGCTGATAATAAGCGTCAATACGCCATTGCTCATAACTATGCATTTGTTGCACGTTCCAATGAATTTGCTCAACAAGAATTAAGAGCTACCAAGCGTAGAACTGTCTGGGGTAAGATTGATGCTGTTCAAAAGGTACTTCCTAAATACGACTGGCTCTTTTGGATGGATATGGATGCTGTCATTATGAATCCTGACATGACAGTTCAAGGTATTCTTGATGATTTGCGCGCAAAGTATCCTGATGGTCCTCGTGCTTTTGAAAAAAATATTGATTTGGTGATTGCCAAGCCCAGTAAAGATAAAATGATTAATGCTGGTGTTTTCTTTATGCGTAACACAAATTGGGCTCAAAAGTTTTTGAATGCCGTACAAGATTCCAAGAAATGGTATAATCAAGGACCTTCTTATGAACAAGGCGCCATGTGGGATTTAATTCAATCATCACAATACAAGGATCGTGTTCTTTTACTTGAGAATGATGATCATACTTTTAATACACTTCCTTATCGTTACGTTCCTGGAGATTTTATCGTTCATTTTGCCCCTGACAAATGTCCTAACCCTGCTGTATTAAATGGTCTTGAGGCTGCTGAATTAATTCAGCAAGGCGAAGTTATTACTTCGTTTAAAGAGGATTAGACTATGTTTATATCTCTTTTTATATTGTATTTAGTTATTTTATTAAAATATTTTTGTTTTCATCATTACCCAGTTTGTTTTCCTTATCATAGCTGAACTAAAAATATAACTAACTAATATATCTATTTATATAAATATAATTATAACCCGTAGATCTGTGGGCATGTATTCTTAAAGCGGCAGTTCATTATTACGGTCTTTTATCTAATCACAGTTTCCCAAACGGACACTTGATTTATGGGAAAGGATAAAAATATGGTACTTTTTTTATGGTACTTTTTTTATATTTTATGATATCCTTCAAATTAAGTATCATGACAGTATAAAATTTATAATAAAATAATGCTAAAATTTAGTTATTATGTATATAAACATATTATAACTAAATTTGGCTACTTATCATTAATATATATAGCATGAAAATTCTTTAAATAAAAAATTACCATATTTATGAGCGTCGGAAAAAATTCAGGTACTTAAAATTTTTGTACTCAAATGGGTGGCTGCCAACAGATTCTATAAACTGCTTTATTCATCTTAATTATGGCACCAAAATATATAAGCTCTCATAACGAGGACAGTGTTTATGATCCGCTAAGAAGCAAGGAAAGCGTTCAAAAGTTCCTTTGCAAATGCAAAATATCGATCGCAACCATTGGATAACCGTTGATTTAAA
>JAEPRC010000810.1:0-19626 GCA_016758945.1 Mucor plumbeus
TGTTTGTATATATTATTTATAGATGTTGATATGCTGATTTCTGAAGTGTAGGTATGTGATTTATGGGCAATAAGTGTATGTCGGTATTTCAAACTAACCAAAAGTATTGTTTAGTGGAAGAACCTGGATTGTTTTTATCGATCGTTTTTATCCAATTTTTTCATCATCAGAAAAATTTGGTTTTTAACTGCCGCCACACCTGAGATGTATGAAAATCCAAAGAA
Organism: Mucor plumbeus; assembly: GCA_016758945.1. Classification (NCBI taxonomy): domain Eukaryota; kingdom Fungi; phylum Mucoromycota; class Mucoromycetes; order Mucorales; family Mucoraceae; genus Mucor; species Mucor plumbeus. Next base: position 225 of record JAEPRC010000810.1, read on the forward strand.
AATTTGACGAAATTATTATTTTTTTGCAATTCAATGGTATGTAGGGGATGTTTAAATTAGAAAATATAGTATTGTAGTAGTTGTAAATGGAACAACTCATTGTAAATTGAAGCAGGGTAGTAAAATAGTTTTGTTCAATTCAAATACTTTAATTGGGTTTACAAAAGTTTCTTGTATATTTATGAGTAATAAGGAATTACATTATTTATTAAATTTAAGAAGAACAAATTCTTTAAACATCTCTTTATTTGTATTTTATATCATTTTAAGGATGCGATATGTTGCATGACGGTGGTGTGTGGTATAATTACAAATCTCTTATGCATTATTATTTTTTTCAAATAAATTTTTCTTTATTATAATAAATAGAACCAGCTAATTGCAGTAACAATTCTGGTGGTGTCTTAACAGCTACTTTGTTGGATCTCTTTGTTTAGGGAATTCTTATATAGTAAATTTTAGCTGTATTGTTGATGTTAAAATTTATTCTAGTTTATATAAATTTAACCAACTAAATCAAATTTATGAACACTTTTTTATCGTATTTTTTTATATTTTATTCTTGTTTCAAATCGTTAGATATATATTTGCTGCATTCCTCTTAAATTTGTAATAGAAAAATATGGTCAGATTGAGAAACATTTAACCATACAGTATATCAGCTAAGAAATTTTACACTGGCAATACAACCATGCATATGCTATTTATTCTCCCAATAAGCAGAAATATTTGGCAGTTGTAGAGATATACATATCTAAATAAGATTCAGTTTTACCTGAATGTAGGTATACATCTCGGGCATAACTATCTTAAGGGATGGTTGTTGCGACCTACCATGTGTTAAAAAAATCCTTGTTTAATTGCCCCTATAGCTTTACTACGCTTTTTATTGAAAACATTAAAATACGATCTTTATGAATATTGATCCAAGTAATCTGCCACTCTATATGGAGCATGGATATTGGTATGAGTAAATACTATACGCATGTAAGATATCAGTCTCTGTAGATTAGTGTGCATTCGGTAAGTTTGAACAACAAGTTGGTTACCAGCTATTTGCACCTACTAAGGTCAGTAAACTTACCAGTTTTCACCGAATATGGACCCAAATGAGCTTCGGTTGCAATGATAGATACATCTACCATTGATCTATAGAATCGTAGTTACGTTAGCCTCTCCAAGTTGCTGTGAAAATAGGGAAAAGAAAACACTAGATTATTAAACTATTTTGTATGGAGCGTTTCAAATATTTAAAATTTTTTTATAAAATCATATAACGGCTCGAAAATAAATTTTGAAATTGTACGTAATGCACAGTGATTATAAGAATAATATATTTGATTTCATTAGCTAATAACTGTTTTTAAGGGGTTTTAGCACGTATTTTTTTTAAAAAAAAATAAAAGTAAAGCGACTGAAAAAATGCTTGGTAACAGTGAATATTGCTTTAAGCGGGTCTAAATTTCAGAATATACATTATAGCTCCAACTAGCATCGTAGTCAAGCCGAGTTTTACCAACCAAGTTTATTAGTGCATGCTTGAATCAACAACATCCTCAACTCCAACAATATTCAAAAATAAAATTTTAACATCGTATTGATTTGATGGTTAAATCGTAAGGATGATCAAAAGTTCATTTGTTAGGAAAGGGTTTGTAGCTTCGCAACCAATTTCAAATTGTATTGGGAAAGCAACAGACTGAAATATATATACTTGAAATAAAATTAGTCAAGCTTAGCATATAGCAATAATTACGCAGAAAGCACTCGACCCTGTCCTATCTTCACATTTAAGCAACGTTTGTACCATTCAATAGCTTTATTAATGCTATATTATGGCTGGCGCTATAGAGCGAAATAGACAGTTATTCAATGCGAAAGTGTTAGAATTTAGAGTTTGTAGCTACTGAGTTTAGGATCATACTCATATATGTCTATTAAACTGGCTCAACACTTGAATAAGCAACGATAAGTTATATGATATAGATGCATACATTTATCATATAAAGCCAGCATTTTATATATGCTTCAATATTTCTTGCTAGATATCTTGTCAAAACCATTAGTGGATGTGCAAAAAATTTACTTTAAAAATGAGCATACCTAAAGATTGACGAAGATGTTTGTTTTTGTCATTCGTTACAAAAAGACATTATTCAAGGATGATTTGACTCTTTTTGAGCCCACTAGGATATTTTGCATTACATCTAGCATTATATTTACTAATTAGCAAGCCATGTTTTAAAGTATTACCTAAAACTTAAAACGCTTGATTATGATGTTACTTAATGTAGCCACACGGCATCATTCGAATTATTATGATCTGTATTCCTGACAAACTGATGCACTCATAATGGCTGCCAGTTGTTCAGGTTACGTATATTTTGAAGTTTAATGAGGATAAATGTATGCAAAATGAATTTACCATTAATCTTCTTTTTTATCATTTATACATGTATGATGTACTCACTAGCATTTTTTAACTGATACCATCCACCAAAGTATGCATTATATCACACATTCTTTGAGAGGAATCGCTTTTGAATAAATTCCCCAAAATCTTCAAATAATAATTTTTATAGTTGATATACATAGCCTTCTTATAACAGATAAAAAAAAAAAATTGGCTAAATTGAATGTTTCTGCTCAAAATGCTGCAAATAAAATTTAAAGACCAGATATTGAACTGAACAGTTCGTAATTTGCGTATATAATTAAGCATTATGTCGAATATGTTCAATGCTTCATATATATACCTGAGAAAAAAAAAAAAAAAAAAAAAAAAAAAAACTATAAAATAAAGTTAATTTTCAAGGTGTTTTTCAGCTATTAAAATTTAATAGCCTTAAGGTTTCTGTAAACTCTTCTCTTACACTCAAGCAACATATATCACTGTAAGCCACACTTGCTAATCAAGAAACTTAAACACCAGAATTCGCGGATGTATAACAACTGCCCGCGACCAAATATCTAATTTGATTTTTACATCTTTCTAGATTTGCAAACCTATGCTACGCTATATCATTTTTTAGCGGTTTTCAGGATTGTCTTTATATGAATACACAACCCATTTCGAACAGCCAAACTACTATGGATAATGTTACAAATCGAAATACAAGTAAATTATATCATATCACATATTTGCTTATTTTTATTTATAAAATGTACATAGTTCATACTACTCCTGACCCAGTACAAGCTTATTTACATAACAACAGCAATAGCCCTAAAGATCCCCCAAGTTCTGATTGGGATTTTTTTGATGATGATGAAGAGCTTATAAAAGTTTTGGAAGCTGATGATTCTACGTGGCTTGCAGTTCCTGAAACCCAACAGACTCAAGATGACAATCAACATGAGGAATCTATGGAACAGTCATTGTTAGACAATTACAATGGCACAATTACTGATTCTGCTACATTGAGCCCTATTCAAACAATGAATGCAGATATCGAAGACCCAAGAAGCGATATTTCGAGTGTAGCGGATGTCATGTTAATGTCTGATCATTATGCTGATTTACCCAACTCGCCCGAATTTTCTTTAGATGATCTTCCTATATTTTCAAAGCATGCAATGTTAGAAAATTCAGATATGATTGTGGATAGTCAGCCAGTTTCTGTAAAGTCATCGCATGGCGCTGATCTCGTAATGGAAATAGAAAAAGAACATTCTCAGAGCCAACACAATGATTTAGAACCGACTAATGTTCATTTTGACCCAACATTAAAATCTCCACAAATAAATGACAATAATATTGAAAGTGCTGAAGTCGTTGACCATCAGTTTGCGGAAAAAATGGACATGTTGGACATAATAGACGAGCAATCTTCCCTTACACCGTCAGCAGGAATAATACAGGCACCACACCCACCACCACCAGTTGATTTTGGCAGGAGTGAAGCATCAAATCCTAATTTAGAACAGCAACCTTCATCTACTGTTTTTGTCCAAGATGAAACAGGATCTCGCTTTAAACTATCGCTGAGACAAAGAAACGCCATTCAATTACATCCATTCACAATAGAACAAGCAAGATATCAACACCTTATTGGCAAATCTAATTTAAAAGGAAAAATGAAAGCTATAATTACAGAGGTTGAAGATAGCCAGGATACCGAGTTTTCACTCTCAAATACTCAACTAGTAGATATACCAACAGATGAAATAGAGACTACTCAAGTCTCTTCCAAAAGCTCTAAAAAAGCAACTTCTAAATTAAAAACCAAGAAAACATCCCTTCCATCTAAAGTAAATAAACGTGCTCAACATCGACCCACTACTCAAAATGCTGACGAAATTAGCTTTGAAGATATCTCATCACCTTTATTTGATAAATATGGCTTAGATCAATTAGTTTTACCTCCATCAAACACTAGATCAAATGTCAACAAAAAATCTAAAATTATCACTTTTGAAAAGAAGAGACGATCAAGAAAAGGTAAATCAGTAGCAAGGAGATTTCCTCCATCTTCATCGTCTACAACAAAAGATATATTTGATTTTGACGCACAACCTCGATCTACGTTTAAATTGACATCAAACATATCAAATTCTTCCAATGCAGCTAGTTCAAGTAACCAACAAACAATGATTTCGGATGATGATGTTTATTTAAGACGGCAAGCGCAAGAAATGAACGATGATATTGATTTATATGGTTATGATGATGATAATGATAGTAATGATGATGACGATGATACTGAAGATATGGAAATTGACAATGAGGATATGATTAAAAGACGCTTTAGAGTTAAAAAATACGCAATTTTAGATAGTAGTGATGAAGACAGTAATGAGGAGGAATTGCCTGCCGAGAAAGAACTTACAGAGGCTGAATTGGATGCTATTTTCAGTTTCCCCAGTAGTGCAACCGCCAAACCAACTGGGAGACGGCTTATGAGATCTACCGCGGATGATGATATTATACCAGTTGTTGAAGATGAGCTGGAGTACAGAGAGCATAAGAGACAAAGAGTTGGCCTTCGAGATGTTATAAAGAAGAAAAAGGCGCTCAACAGTGTTTTGCCTGCTTCGTATTTAAAGGTTTATGAAAAGGAACTTTTAGAGGAAGATAAACTTCGAAGGACACCAAAAAAACGAACAACAAAACCCCAGAAAACCACTGCTACTACCAGTACCGCCAAGAACCCGCTATCTACTAGCAAAGCTCCTGCTAACGTGTTTGCAGCGTTTTTGGACTCGCAGAGTGAAGATTCCGACGATGATTCTGAAGATATGCAAGATGCCTATCCTACTTTGGATGACTATGTAACTAGATTAGACTATCCTACTGAAATCCTAACAGCAAGCCATCCAATATTTGAAGGTTCAACAGCATCTAATAATGGTATTCATAGTGTTTTCGAAAATGTATCATTAATTGATCGACCAACAAGGCAAATTTCTACAAATTCAAACTCTGAATTATCAAGGCGAATTTATCCAAATACAGGATCATCACCATCTTTATCAAGACAACCTCGATCTATAAAGCAACCAATATACCCTACTGAGGAGTCAATTGAAGACAACAGAATTCAAAGACATTATCAAGGTTCTGCATTGAAGAAATCGCCTAATAAACCAAAAAAATTATTAAAGAGAGCACCCCGGTCTTCAATTGCGGTTCAACGCCCTGTCAATGACCCAAAGAAGTCTTCTAGTATGCCTATTCGAGACAATCCGGCTCCTAAAAAACGTAGAAAGAAGGTTAAAAGAACAAGAGATGATATTTATGTTCACGCATCAAACTCGTATCGTGCGTGGAATGACCGATCTGGTCAAGCCCCTGATAATAATGGCCGCACGTACTTTCAGGATTTAACAGAAACTCCTCGTATGGCATTTGATGATATTTATGTGGGTACCAGACAATATGTACGATATGCTAATGAATCCTTAAATGGTGATCGATTTAATGATTTATTTGAAAATCAACAAAATCAATATGTAAAGGAAAAATTGAATGTACATGTAGTTCATACGTTGCCTAGTGTTATTAGTAGAGTACGACATTTACGTGATTATGATTTACGACGCATTTTGGGCCTAAAAAATACTGTGTATCTACACCACCGCTTATTGACACCGCTTTTATCGGCTATACCCAACGTTAAATCAGCATATAAACATCTTGAATGCAACTATACAGATTTGAAGTTATTTGATAAGAATTTTGTGTGGAAAAGCATAATACCTGAAAACAAAAAACTAATTGGACATTTGTTTTACAAGGCCTCTGGTGAAATTTATAAAATTTGCTCTAACAATGTCCCGCTAGAAGATACTGAATTGCCTAATCATGATCATTTTTACACATTTGTTTCGATATGCTTGACTCAATGGATTCCCCTTTATCCTTACGAACAACGTATTCAACTGACTGAAATTTTTATGCAATATATTCGATATTTGGGTCAATTTGTTCCAAGGTTAGTTGAAGAATACAAAACAGGATATTTACCATGGCGTCCAATTGTTAAAATAATGATTTATATACTGGATTGGACTTGTCGTCTTCATCATTTGGGCGTACATCAGATTGATTGGTCTGTAACTCAATGCACCAAATCACTAATTGATATCTTGGTTTTTATTGGATTCGATGATATAAAATCATGCTCAAAAGATTATTTATCTGAAGCTTGGATTTGTTTACTTCAAATTATGTCTGTTTCATCCAAAACAAGCGGGTTTTATTTTCACGAACAAGTATTTTTGGATCAAATTACAGATAGTATAAAAACAAAATCAAGGAGCTCTGACGTTTATGAATATGAAAAGAGAAGAACAACCCGACTTTGGGCTGAATCATTGAACTTTATTATTGAAAAATACATGGTGCTTTAACAAAGGTATAAATGTCGGCCATTTAATCTGACAATATCACTTTGAGGTTCTATACTTGTTTATAGAATTATTTCTTTATTTAAAAGTAAAAGTATTATAAAGAATTTATAAATGATTATATTATCTTACACTTCAGCAGTGCTTTGGCATTTTTTTCTCTATATATCTATCATATATATAATGCAGTAAATCATTGATTTGAGTAATCTTTTTTGAGTTTAGAAATTGATCGGCGTTCGCAATTATTGAAGCCAATAAAAATTTTGTTTGGTACAATTAAAAGTTGATGCTTGTATATCAAAATTTTTAAGCTTATTTCATTCTTATTTAGCAATTGAAAAAAACAAAACAAAATGGTAGAAAGAAAGACCACACCATTAGAGGTTTTGGAGAGTAAAAAACGAGTCAATGTGTGTGCTCCTATGGTTCGATATAGTAAACTAGCATTTAGAGAATTAGTGAGAAAGTGAGTTGATTGTAATTCTTTACTTACAAGTATATAAATTATTAACAACTACTATAGATACAATACAGATATTGTTTATACGCCTATGATTTTAGCTGATGTATTCAAAAACTCAGAATTTGCTCGATCATCAGACTTTTCCACAAACAATTTGGATGATCCTGTAGTCGTTCAATTTGCAGCACATAATGGTGCAGATTTAGCTGATGCCGCAGAACTTGTATCTCCTTATGCTGGAGGTATTGATATCAATTGTGGATGTCCACAGAAATGGGCTTACCAAGAAAAAATTGGTGCGTACTTGATGCAAGATCCTGAAAATGTGAGAGATATGATTCGTACAGTCAAAGGAAGAGTGAATATACCCTGTAGTATCAAGATCAGAGTTCATGATGACTTACAGTAAGTTGGTAAATACTATATGCAGATTAGTTTGTACTAATTTTTTTTCTTAACTTTAGAACTACATATGAATTTGTTAAAAGAGCTGAATCAGTTGGTGTTGACTTTTTAACAGTTCATGGACGTACAAGACTTCAAAAGTCAACAGAGCCAGTTAATTTTGAAGGAATTAAACTGGTCAAAGAATCAATTAATGTACCTGTTATTGCTAATGGTAGTATTTTCTCAATGAAAGATGCAGATGAAATGTATGAAAAGACAGGTGTTGATGGAGTTATGTCTGCAAGAGGTTTATTACAAAATCCAGCTTTATTTGCTGGATATGATACTACACCATGGGAATGCATTGAAGATTATGTCAAATTAGCAATTGGTTATGGTACAAACTCTTTTATTTTTCATCATCATTTAATGTTTATGTTTGAAGATATTATGAGTAATGCTGAACGCAAAACATTTAATACACTTTCTAGTATTCCAGCCATTTTGGATCATTTAGAAGATTATTGGGGATTAGATGTAACAAAACTTGTTTAATTTTTTTTCTTTCTTTTTATGTACATTTATTTATTAGATTCTACTTTTTCAGTTACTTTATCACAAATCTGTTGAAATACAGGAAATAAATTTGATTTTTCAAACATTTTAACATAAGATCCACTTCCTTCAGTTTCAACCATACTAGTAAATCCTGGATCAATAGGCACTCTTCCAAAAAACTCAATATCATAATCCTTTGCCATTGACTCACCACCACCGGAAGAGAAAATATTTGTACATTCCTATTAAAAATTTGAATTTTTTGTAATTTTTTTTTACTATTAAATTTAACTTACTGCACAATGAGGACAAACAAATCCACTCATGTTTTCCACAACACCTAAAATCGGTAATTTGACCTTTTTACAAAATGAAATTTCTTTACGAACATCAGCAATTGCAACACCTTGTGGTGTAGTAACTATGACAGCGCCATCAGGATTAAATTCTTTGAGATATTCTACAATGCCAATGTGTTCATCAGAGGTTCCAGGTGGTGTATCAATTAACAAATAATCCAATTCTCCCCAATAAACATCTTGTAAAAATTGCTTAATCATAGCTATTGAAAAAAAAAAAAAAAAAAAAAAAAAGAAATTAGTAATCATTTTAAAAAAAAATTGTTAATAAACCTTACCATTCTTTTTTGGACCTCTCCAAACCACGGAATCGTTTTTGTTTGTTAAGAGAAATCCAATTGACATACATGATAAACGTTGATTTTCATCTGCATATACAGGAACCCAACTGTTGAATGGATATTGTTTAAAAATTTGTCTATTGGTATTATTTTAAAAGGAAAGACTTACCCTTGAGATGCTTGGTGTACTTTCTTTCCATCTAATCCCAACATGCGAGGAATACTGGGCCCAGTAAGATCAATATCGAGTACACCTACCTTTTTGCCTTGATGAACAAGGCCAAGAGCAAGTTGAGTAGTGACAGATGATTTTCCTACACCTCCTTTACCAGAGAGAACCAGTACAATGTTTTTTATGCCAGAAAGATTGATATCAGACATGTTTTATAGATTGCTTATTAATTAAAGCAAGAGAAAGATGGTTTAAAAACGTAGATGGCAAACGAATTTATTTTGACTCTTTTTTTTTTTTTTTTTTTTTTTTTAGTTTCCCGCCTTATCTTCCATCAAGTGGTTGTGGTTGTCAGTAACATCTTGAGATCCAAAACCATCATTCTAAAATTAATGTCAACGTTTAAAAAGTTTTTACAGTATTCGTTTATGTATAAATACAGCCAAATTTTTATAATAAGTTACTTTATATACTCAAAAGTATACTCATAATTTTGTTTTACTCATGACCTTAAGTTATATAGCAACAATCGAGCTAAAGATAAAAAAAAAAAAAAAAAAACCAGTAATTACCACTGAAAAATGGCCTATGCCAAATTGTGTGTAAAATACCTAGTTTAGAATAAATATCAATCAATTATTTATGAATAAGTTTAAAAAAATGCTACGCATATCCATCACTTGTCTCGTAATATTTTTAGAGCTACAGAAAAACTTAACCTCAATTCAAAGTTCTCAAAAATATCTTTATACGGGTATTTTTAAACAAAAAAGAAAGTAGTGGGATGATTTTAACGTTTGTTAAATCAAGGGATGTTCAGTGAGAAAAAGAAAAAAATATACAACCAAGAGCTATATTTCTTGCTCATCATGCTGTGATTTTGGTATGGCGGATGAAATCGGGCAACTAAATAATAATGAAGAGGCTTCCACCTTGTTTATTTCCCCACAAAATGGAGAATCTCCACTAATTCAAGTTCATTTTCTCTTCTTGTATTCTTTTATTTTATAAAATGGCAGGCGCGCAACTATACAAAACAGCGAGTGGACGTTTGTTTCATGCAGGCGCAGTTGCTATTATTACAGTTGGGTAAGAAGTTTTATACTTGCTATATATGATTAATTTAACAATTTAATTGAAATCACAGTTTACCTGCTCGAGGAAAAACCCACGTTTCAAGATCATTATGTAGATATATGAGATGGTTGGGGGTTTCTACCAAAGTTTTTAGTGTAGGGAATTATAGAAGAAAATTAATGGGTCCTATTCCAAACGAAATGTTTGATCCTAGTGAGTTGTATCGAGGTTGTTTCAATGTGCCTGTTCTAATAATGCTATTGATTAGATAATGATGATGCTTATGGTCGAAGACTCAAAATTGCTGATGATTGTTTAAATGATATGATTGAATGGCTTCACCATGGTGGTGGACAAGTTGGTATTTATGATGGTAATAATATTACTGAAGATAGACGAAGGGAAATTCATGACAAACTTGTGAGCATGGATATTCATGTAAGATTATAAAATTGAAGTTACACATAAACAAACACTAATTCTCGAATAACTCGATTTAATAGGTTCTTTTCATTGAGTCAATCTGTAATATACCATCGCTTGTATTAAACAATATTAAAAGTGTGAAAATATCATCACCAGACGTAAGTTTGTTGCAGTAATAGTAGAATATGACACTAAAATTCCTATTAAAAAAGTATGTAGGATGGGATCCCGAGGAGGCTGTAAAAGATTATACTGTAAGATGACCAAGAATTAAGTTGAAGCGATACAATTGTGATACTAACAAAATAATAGTACCGCATTGAGCAATGTGAACTTCATTATAAAGTCATTAGTGATTTGACATTACCATTTGTCAAATTGATGAACTTTGGAGCGCAACTAATTGTTAATAATGTGCAAGGTTATTTACAATCTCGAATTGTTTATTACCTTATGAACCTTCATAATCGACCTAGAACAATATATTTTGCCAGGGTAAATGTTGTACATAGAACAAAAAAGCCGTTATATTTGTCATGATTAACTAATGCTGTGTTACTTGTTGTAGGCTGGTGAATCTACAAACCCAGGTTCATTTAAAATTGATGCGGGTCTCTCAAAAGAAGGTGAATTATACGCACAAAGATTGAAAAAGTTTATATTAGTATATCGTGAAAAACAAAGACAAGCATCAGGAAACACTGAAGAGAAGCAGCGTCCATTAACAGTATGGACATCTACTCGCAAAAAGTCAAGACAAACAGCACTTCCATTTTTAGAAGAGGGCCTTATTGTTCGCCAACAATCGGTTCTTAATCAAATCAATCCAGGAGAAATTGATGGTTTAAAAATGGATCAAATCAAACAAAAGTTCCCTGATGAAGTGGATAGAGCAAAGGAAGATCCTTACAGGCATCGTTATCCAAGAGCCGAATCTTATCATGATTTAGCAGTGAGATTAGAGTCGGTGATTATGGAATTAGAACGTGAAAAAAACGATGTCTTGATTATTGCTCATGATTCTATTTTACGTTGCTTGTATGCATATTTATTTGATAGACCAGATCATGTAAGTTTTATTGTATAATTTAATCATTTATGCGTTTCTCATACATGATTAATTTAGGAAATTCCCTTTTTGTGTATGCCTCGCCATGATTTAATAAGCATTGAACCATCTGCATATGGTTGTAAAGAATCAAGAGTTGAAATTGTTGATGTTTGAAATAAAACAAATGGTTTATTAAAATTATATAATTACAAAATTGAGTAAACAGAAAAGAGTTAATGGGCCACTGTATCTTTACAGGTATCCATCAAATTCGAAGTTTTTTTCTTATGGAGTAAAGTCTAAATATATATAATTGAGTGCAAGTTCTCTTTTTTTTTTTTTTTGTTTTCAAAATATTTACCTCTAATTGATCAGAATCAACAAAACTAGGCACTACAGTCTCTGTAGGTGTAGCAACTTTAGCAACTGATCTTTGACCTTCTTCAAATGTAGCACCTAAATCTCTTAATGCGGCCATTCTTTCTGCACCAGTTGGCATTGGTGAAATAATACCCACAGATTCTTCATTTACTAGGCTTTCATCATTTTGGTTTTGTAATCTATTTGATTGACGTCTCTCCAACAACGAAGGTGGCTTTATTGAACTTGTACCACTATTATTACTCTTTTCAGTATTCAATTGATGTTGTCTTTGAATGTCTCTCAAATCGCCTGATGATGGTTGTTGTTGATTCATTTTTTATATATTTTATTTTGAGATGTATATATATATATATAAAAGAAGATAAAAAAAAAATATTCTTGTTAATTAAAAAATGTATACTTGATGGAAGCACTATTACTAAAACGAATTGAAAAGATGCTAAAATACGTCATAAAATAGCCATGACGAAGGGCGTATGAATGATCTCCACCATCACCTATTAAATTTTACTCCTAAACAGGTGAACCTATCACAACTACTATATCTTATTCTACAGTGGCAAGCCTACCATGAGCACTTTTTGGTGGTTTTATTTAAACATTAACCGTTTTATTATGCTTTTATTCAATTTGGTTTTGACACAATTTAAAACATTAGCCAGGCTTCTTTTATTGTAATTTGTTCATATTTTTTTTCGAAAAATACATGATACGTATTTTTAAGAGATGCATGATATATATTTTCAAGAAAAACGATAGTCAATAAAGTCGAATATGATAAAAGATAGACTATTTTGCAAATTATTAAGAAATTGGTGTTACAGTTATAGAGTCGGTAACCCAATCAAACGACAAAAAACACAGCGGATGACTCTATTACTTCCATGGATATTCACTGCAGATCATTAATTAGAGTTTATCGGTATTAATACCAACTCTTTCTGATATAGGTAATAGCAAAGCCTCATCCTGAACAGTAATACATAGAAAAAAACATAGGTTTTTGGGTTAAAATTGCTGTTTAGTCCAGTTAATACTGGCTAATAAGCTCAAAAAGTTACGTGGTGTAGTACAACTTTTTTTTTCTGTCGCCAAGACATGAATGTTGATAAGCGCCAGAAAACTAACCATTAGTTGCGTCTAAGATTATAAAGAACAGTTCTAAACCTAAAAAATAATCCAAATGGTTGTCACCGCATAATTGATTCACTCTGAAGCATTTTCGGGGTTCTTTTCAGACCTTCATTTTCGCTCAAAATCCCTTTATAAGACTTCGTCTAAAATCTCAATTTTTGTAAATTTGCATTTTTCAGTCCGAGAATGGGACTTTTTACTGAAATGCTGGTTTGTGGCCCAGGAGCTCAGACGTACTAAATTTGTTGTGCTGGAGTTTATGTTAAAGTTTTATGCTACATTTTTGAATTTTTCTAAAAAAAAAAAAAAAAAATCGAAGCTTATCGAAAGATTTTGTGAGTAAAATCATACTAAAAAATATTAGCTTATAAACCATTGAAATTTACGCTACTTTTATCAAAAATTGTTTGTTTGTTTAATATGCATATTATTGCGTAAAAACTTTGTAAACGTTGAACTTTTTTAAAAAAATGTAAAACTGGATCAGAAATCTGACTGGTGCAATGTCAACGTCAAATCTCCGATATATCTGCAGAAAAAGACCAGCTCTATATAGGTGAATGACACAATATCAAAGCATGTAATTGAGCAATACAGCGTAGATAAAATAAGAGCATCATTGACATGATAAGAAAAAGACAAATTATATATTATTGGGCATTTCTATAGAATGTATAGTCAATTGTTGAAATGAATGAGAAAGTATGTCTAATTTCTAGAGAAAGACTGATGCGGCATTTTTTATTAAAAGCACAGGATATTATACCAATAAATTATAATTCAATCGATTCTTAAAATTTTAATCTAAATAATTTGAGCATATTTATGAACTATCCATGCTTTTGTTAAAAGAAAAAAAAAATGGAATACTAACTTTAATAAGATGGAAGTCATATTAGATTTGATTGTAACTGATATGAATTTTATTTGTAAAACGAAAGACCCCATCTTGGCTTCCGAATAAGGAAAGTTTAATAAAGTACTAAAGGAAGCAATACACAACTGTAATACTTTCTCAGACAGTTTAGAAAGTAAATCAATAACAGTGACTTATTAATCACAAAGATAGTGCATGTACACAATTCATGGTCCATCGGTAATGACAAAAAGAGTAATGAATAAGTGGGTGGGAAACAGGAGGTTACACATGAATGGGTGATGTTCCGGCTCATTCTCGGAAGGGTCAATTTTTGAGCGCACAGTCCTAATACTGTTAACTTATGTACCTGATGTACCTGATAATTGGTGTTATCGACTACGAATTAGACCTGCGTCCAAGTTTCGTTAGGCTTATATACATACATCATATGAGCATTTCAAACTTTTACAATGTTAATTTTTTTATAAGTTTAAGCGAACTTATGAATAGATGTATAAAAACATGAAAACAAAAAAACAAAACAAAAAAAACAAAAAAAAATGATAAAAAGGGGTCGAGATCTTGTATCATAGATATAATTGTATAGATCCCGGACCTATTGAGTACATGATGTCTTCTTTTTTGTTATGTGCACTATAATATAACATTATATACAAACAAGGTGAAAATAGTTCCCTACACTGTTATAATATCTGATTTGCGTACTTTCCGATTTTCATGTCAAACTAATAAATATAACCTGCTTGTATAACTTTGAAACTTTTAATCAATGGGAAAATGGAACCAAAACAAAGCGCCTGTATTTATATTTGAGTATGTATTCGAAAATAATAATAACAATAAAAAAAAAAAAAAAAAAAAAAAAAAAAAAAGATTTCGTACATATTACAATATCAATAATGAAATATATCATCATTATGTGATTATGATGTCCCATGAACTATATAGCCATGCATTTTGAACTGTATAGCCATACATTTTAAACTGTATGGTCAAGAGTAATTGCATAGATTATTATGCGCTTTAGTATACCAAAATAGTAATAAGTTACAGGAGCATATCTATACAAGTTCTAGAAGAAAACTGATTGTTAATATTAGGTTTTTTCTTCTGTGTCGAGAAATATCCCGTATTTGTTTCCGTTTTATTTGTTGTTGAAATCATTTATGAATTGCTATAATATATAATATGACCTTAACCATATGACATGTGCACATATTAATTCATGTATATTCTTTGATATTCATCTGAAAATACATATGCTCTATGCGAGCAAGTCTAATGACATAAAAAGATAACTGCAAGTAATTTGTATGACCTTGTAATTAGAAAGTTTGAAAGTATGTAATACACAAATTACGCCAATAACTTAATAACAACACTAAGTTTTGTTTTGTGTATTTGTTTAATCTATTTATGATTATAATTGAGCGCCAATTTGTTTATATGCATTGCTACACACAAAGCTAAAACTACATCGAACAATTCTTCGATTTACGAAAAAAAAAAAAAAAAAATTTTTTTTGATCAAACAGAGATTAGCAAAACTATCCTGAAATAGGTTATCTTTTGTACTGGAAATCGTATTCTTGTTTGTATTTATTTCACAAGATTTATGTTATAAGCTAATTTTTTAAGATCTAAAATCTTATAATAGAAATGATCCATTGGGATTGTATAGAATAGTGTTTAAAAAGATATTTATTTTATATGTTATAAATAGTTTGATATTTTTTTCAGATGAATATATACATAATAATTGAGGTTTGTGCAGCAGTAAGCAATGGATATGATTTTTTGGTTTTTTAGGCTCTGGAGGCAAATGCTTTTTTTTAGGGGTTGTTTTTTATGTTTAAAGAGGACCTTATAATTTCATTTGAGATATGGGCAAATGGTTCTTTGATGTCCATATTTTCCACACCAAGAACTATAGGAAAATGTTAGATTTATATGAATTGCCTTGATTTAATCATATAACATACCATTGACCGCCAGAAGTATTAATATCTTTGACGCTTGATGTAAAAGGACTTGATTCGTTTAATGTGATTTGATTTGTCAAATATGAAGAAATTTGCGCTATAGATACCATATCTATTTGATTTTTATGCTGTAAAAGTTGATAATGAGTAATTAAGAAGAGAAAAAGATAAAAATGGAACCGCAATTTTGAAAGGTTTTATATATGGAAATTTGACATTTTGCACAGCAAGGGATACAGCACATTATAGACTTTTTTTTCTCCGTTTTGCATTTTACAGATTTGTGAAGTGGCGTACAAATAACAACTTGTGTGTTAGCCATCTGCTGATGAAAACTCATCAATCAACAACAAATTTTATACAAACAAAGATGTTGTGCATTTTGCGTTAGGTTGCATCAAGTAAACAAAACAAAAATATCGAAACTAAATAAATTGCAGAATATTTTTTTTTCCTTCTTAATGTATATGCAAAGAAATCGTCATTTGAGTTAAGAGCTTGGCGAATTGACTAGAACACAGTTTATATTTTTCGTTTTTAAAATTGGCCCCAAAAAATAAAAAGAACATTGAGGACAGTCATTTTGTGCGTTCAATTGTTTTGTTTGCATAGTATATTTTGATTTACTTGATCCAGAATAGTCTACTCGCAATATTTGTGTACACAGAAATATACAGTATTTTTACGCCTAGTATAAAGCTTATATATAATAGTATATCATCATTATAAAGTAAATTGTATATAAATTTCAAAGCTAACCAATGAAATACTCTTTAAAACCAACAATTATGTATGTCTTGACAACTTTGAGTGCTTTATCATGACATAATGCACTTTACCACGAGAAAATTGGTAGAATTTTTATATTACTTAACAAGTATGTACCCCTCAAAATGTCCGAGTTTCATAAAGTATTTTAAATAGATAAATAGATGTCGCAAGATGAAACAGGTACAGCTTGTGTATGTATTTACAAATACATAAAGAAGTATGCAACTTCTTTGTTGATAATTCATGCAAATTATCAGCATTTATTTTATGACAATTTGCTACTTAATAACCTAATCAAGTTACCATCAATTCTGAAGGGGGAAAAAAAAAAGGAGAAATTGATAACTACAATAAAGTTTGAAAACTATTAATCAAATCTCGAACCGAAAGGTTGCACCATTTTTTTTCTTGCTTCTGATTTGATTTGTTAATTTTGTTTATAATGAAAGTAAACGAAAACTTTAAATCTTGGTGGTACGAGCACCAAAATTTGCCTTATTGTAAAAAGTTGAACGGACTTATACCTAAATATATTACAGATAAATAACGAAAATTAAACTTAAACAATATCGTTTTCTGATTCAAAAAAAAAAAAAAAAAAAAAAAAAAAAAAAAAACGAAAGTGATGCAATATGTTCTCAAAAGTGTTATTGGTTGCAGTTAGATTTGTTTCCCCTATTTTTCTTCTTTTTTGCTAATGCAGATTAAAGTCAATCATAAATTGAAAAAGAAATAACATTTAATGCTTAATTATTAAATCAACCAATCACTTTTAAAGAGTATCAATTTACGAGTGAAGAAAAAAAAACAGCTTCCTTTTTGGTGGCCATGTATCTTGAAAAACTCCACCAAAATCATTAGTTTTTGTATTTTTGAAAGTTGTATGATTTTTTTGGTACAAAATTTAACTGAAAACCGTACCTCCAGATGTAAAATGCATTGCTGTGCTTGTAGCTTTTAATAAATAATGCAAGTTTTATAAGCAATTTTTTGAGATATTGATAAAAAAAAAAAAAAAAAAAAAAAAAAAAAAAAGAAGAAGATATAGAACATATTGCAATATAACTTTAATTTTGGCAGTTTGAATTGCCATATATTATGCTATTTTAGCTGATTTAGAGGTATTTCTCATTTGGAATAATCTATTAAGCCACAATGCTTGGTCCCTTTAATATTAACCAGTAAATTAGTGGGATACACTTAAATGCTAATTCAACCAAATGTCAGGTCAATTGAACATCAACTCATCAATAGAACCATGGTTCTAGCATGATGTTCTATTATTATGCCACATTATAAGAAATAGAAAACATCTATAACTCTTATCACCTCATCATTTCCCTCAGCTCAAACATTATATTATATAAACCCTCTTTATTCCTTTTAGCAAACAATATCTCTTTGGTTAAATTTTTGGTTTATTTTTACATTTATATTTTTTGATAAGCCAACTGTTACAACTGTAGTATGTATTTTAATATTTCTAGCCTATTTAAACTAATATTCATGAATAAAAAGCATTTTTCCAGTTGCTTTATTTTTTTGTAATTAAGCAGAGGAAGAAAGTTTTTTTTTTTTTTTTTTTTTTTTTGAAAATGTGTCCCAAGATCCTTCAAAAACAGCTTTTAGCTAATGAAATCAAGATATTTTATTCATATATCTACCTTGAATTAAGCGCAACTTCGAAATATAATTTGAACCGTTATTTGAATTTGCGAATTTTTTTAAATATCTAAAACACTCGATACAAAACATTTTAAAAAAGTATGTTCTTTCATTTTCTTTTTTTCACAGCAACTTGGAAAGGCAAAACGTTTTACGGTTTTGTGTATTAGTATCAACACCAAATATACCTATAGCACTAACAGGAGCTCATTTGGTTCTATATTCAGCTAGAACTAATGTGTTTATTGACCTTAGTAGGTGAAAATAGCAGACAATGAACTTTTTGTTCGAATTTACTGAATGTATAATGACCTATGGAAGCTGATGTCTGAACTGCTTGTAGTGCCTGTTATCTATTTATATTGATGTTTATGTATATGCGTACAATGACAGCTTATTTAGATTATTATTAATAGAAACTGTAATTTTTGATTTTTTAAAGAAGAGTGCGCACCCAGCTATAGATGCACTTTTGTAATAATTTTCTCAACACTTAGTAGGTTGCACTATGGCCTCCTGTATGCTCTCAGCGCGCATGAATGTGCTCAAATAAAACCGTCAATAGGCTCATGAGGTTATTGATGCTCCCATATGAGAGCATATTAAATATTGACTAAAAAGCCAATTAATGAAAAGTTAGAAAATAGTATTTTCAAATATAAATTTGTTTTGCTTAGTTAGTTACCAGCTTCTTTGGTATAAAGCATCATTATGTACATTACGTCAAGTATTTTGAAAGATATGCATATTCAAACTTTCCAAAATTTTGAACCTTTAAATTTGATGTTCTTTAAAAAGAGCATTTATTTGTATTTTGCTTAAATTTGATGTTCATGTTGTGTCAACCATATCTATGCCGCCTTCTACAATATTAACAACTGCTAAATCTAAATATATACATTTGAAGTAACATTGAAACTCTAATTCAACATGTCCATAAATAGTATATTTCACTACATG
>JAEPRC010000811.1:0-19624 GCA_016758945.1 Mucor plumbeus
ATTCATTATACAGTACCCCGAGAATTTTTTAGGTTTGCAGACATGATTACATTTCACCAAGGAGCATCTATTGATAATTTCCGTCATCTCAATGTCAGTGAGTCCTTTGAGAGCAGAACCTCCCAAACTTAGGGTTATTAGATCAGATTGGTAAATAGCTTTTTAGTTAGTTTAGAGGAAGTAAAAACAAATCCAGCTAATCTTTGTTTCTTTAGCTGCATTAAAATGGGTTCAAAATAACATTGCGGAATTTGGTGGTGATCCTAATAATGTTACTGCATTTGGATCTTCGGCAGGATGTAAGTTATCTTAATTGCATGTAAATAACTAAGCATGATTAGAATTTAACATTTCAAATAAGCCATTTGCATCATGTCCATCATTTTAGCAGCAAATACTGCAGGGTTGTTCAACAAAATCGTATTACAATCTCCTCCAATGTTCATGGTTAGTCCCCAACATTGGGCTGAAATGAAAGGAGAAATTTTTGCAAGATCCCTTGGCTTGGACAAATCCGACTTGGTCGAGGATTTGCAAGCAGTCGAAGTTGAAACCTTTCTAGATTCACAAACTTTCATGACCACATGGCCCAACTTTTTGGAAGGTTTAGCTCCCATTGGCCCTAACGAAGATAAGGAAGTTTTGCCATCTACTTTGGTTGAACATTTCTTCCATAAGCCCTTGCCAAAAGGCTATGAAAACTTAGAAATTGTCATTGGTTATACTCGCGATGAATTCAACTTTTTCTTTCCATTTTTGCCTAATTTCCAAGATATGGATGACACAATGTTTGTACGTGGTTATTTTACTCACATATTTGGACGAAAGAACGCACGCAGAGCTTATGAAATTTACAAGCAAGAAATATTGCCTCCCATGTCTCCTCCCTCAGAAGTCACTCGTTATATGTGCTCTGATGTAATGTGTCGTATTGCCACCATGCTCACCGCCGAGAATTTAGCTACTAATGGACATAAGGTTTACTTGTATGAATGGGATTATGAATCTAATGATGTCCAAAACGTCATCAAGGCAGCACATATGGTTGATTCTGTTTTCTCTTGGGATAACCTCATCTACTGGACTGACAACCCTTTCTTGGGCCCTGGTGATGATTATGAAAGAGATCGTATTGCCAAGCAAATATCAGGCGCCATTATTAACTTTGCAAAAACAGGTAGTCCCAATCATGATGGTATTCCCGAATGGCCATTATACATTACAAACGACGTTAGAGATAGACATGCTATGATTTTCGATAGAGAAGTCCGAGTAGAACATAATATTTATGATGAAGGATTACAGTTATGGAAAACTGTATTGAAAGATTATGTCAAAACTCCTATGTTTTCTGTTAAGACTAAAACTGTCGATATCAAGAAAGAAAATTTGACACCTC
This sequence comes from Mucor plumbeus, assembly GCA_016758945.1. Taxonomy (NCBI): domain Eukaryota; kingdom Fungi; phylum Mucoromycota; class Mucoromycetes; order Mucorales; family Mucoraceae; genus Mucor; species Mucor plumbeus. The sequence goes on from JAEPRC010000811.1 coordinate 1,400, forward strand.
CTTCTTCTGAAGATTTATCACAGGTAAGTGTTATCATCTAAACCAAAAACAATAAACTAACAATTCGAATAGAACAAGAAGCGCAAACTTGATCAGGATGAATGAAGGATCAACTAAAAAAAAAAAAAGAAAAAATAGAACAAAAAATATCTTGCTTTCACATTTCGTATGCACATATCCCTTTCTCTTGTTCTTTAAAAATTTGATTGATTATTTGATTTTTCACCAACTATTCCAATCCCTATCTATTATCAAACTATATGTACACGTTTTTTTATTCACACATTACACTTTTATTAAATCTGTATGCTAATCGTACCATGTATTAACGATTAAAATGAAATTTTGTTTTACCATCTCATGGTTTGTTTTACGTATGGTAATTCAAAACCGTTAATAGGAAGCTATAATATTGGTTTCTTTCAATATCCATTTTATTGCATGGTCCCGAACATAAAATACCAATTTCTATATGGTTGTTTTTACAGTCGATTGTTGATTTTTGCTATCAATATATCGTATACTAAAAATAATCTAATGATTTTATAGATGCCAAATGTTTCCGCTTATTATCGAGAGAATAAACAGCACCTGCATGCTTATATTGTCTGTAAAATTTTCTCAATCTGCTCATGTTTCTCTATTAAAGTCCTAAGAGTAATGCAACAAATATATATCTAACGATTTAAAATATGAAGAAAAGAAAAAAAAACATGTAAAAAGAGCATTCAAAAGCTTGATCTAGTTTTATAAATTTGTTATAAACTAAAATAAAATTTAACATTAAATTAGAGATGATGTTGTCGAGCTCAGTGATTTATCGAGACTAGTTTAAAAATAAATTCAACGTAAAAAGTACCGTTTTATTATGAGCTTATAGAGAGGGTTTATATACTAATTGGATGAGTGAATTAAATGTGAATAATAGTATAATTAAAATAAACATATGGATATTGTGTGAATATAATAGAATCATGCTTCTATAGTCCCATAGTAGCATGATGATAACCGCATGGAATGTAGCATTGTATGATTTGCATGCCAAACATTATGGTTTGACAAATGCTCTAAACTGGTAATTCGATAATTCCTAATTCTGATAGATCACTCAGCTTGTACTAGTAAATTAGGTTGGTAAAACCTGACTCGACAACAATGCTACATTAAATACAGCTAAAATTTACAGTGTGTGAGAATTCACTAAACAGAAAGAGCCAACAAAGTAGACATCAAGGCATAACCAACATTGTAATTAGCTATCTCTATATGTTATAAGAAAATTTTACTTAAAAAATGCATTAGAGATTTGTAATTATACCACACTGTTATTATGGTCTTTGTTTTCAATGCAATCCCACCTATTAATATAGCCTAATAATAAAACTGATTGGTGTTAATGCTGTATGTGTAATTGCTGTAAAGCGTTTGCTGCTATTAAACTTATGAGAACAAGTCCATATGTTTTTTTTTTAAAAAAAAAGGCGAAAAATTGTATCACACTATAATACACGTATTGATAACTCGAAAAAAGTTAATTTTCTTCCTTTTAGATTGTAGTATATCTGTATCTAATCTAATATTTGAAAGATTTAAAAAAAAAACGTTATTTTGTAAATTTAATAAAGTTCGCCACCGCCAAACAAATTGTACAGTTACAAGTTACAATGGTATAAAATACAAATAAAAAGATAGTTAAAGAATTTTTTATCTGTAAATTTAATAAATGTAATTCCTTATTTATCATAAATGCATAAATGTACAAGTAATTCCTGTAAATTCAATTATTTGAATTGAAAAACTATTTTACTATTTTGTTTTAATTTACAATGAGCTGCTGGCTGCCTGTTCCATTCGTAACTGTTGTGACTTCTAATTCAAATATTTCCAACATACCATTGTATTGCAAAAAAAAAGCAATTCCTACAAATTTTCTCCTAATTTTCATACATCTCAGGTAAGTGGCGGTAATTTAAATTTAGAATTTTCTAATGATGAAAAAATCAACAAAATCAATCCTAAATTTCTAAAATGCAAAATTGGCTTAAAAATTTAAAGCAATTTGGTTAGCTTTATTAAATAAACTCAAAATGAAATTTAATTTTATATCTAATGATGTATTTATCGAAAACTTTTGTCGCCAAAATTTTTGCGAAAAACGCAAAACCATAAAAATCAATTTTTAGGGATTTTAAAATTATTTTTGCTGTAGAAGTTTAAAGTTATTGTAACACAAAGATAAGCTAAAAAATATCTATCATTTGGGGTATTGCTTGTCACTCTAGTATTATTTTTCTTCATAGAATTATTAGCTTTCTTCGAAAAATCAAAAATTTGGATGAGGGTATACAAGGAAAAACTTATGATTTTTCGAGAAAAATTTTATGATAAAATTTAATAAAACTAAATGAAAGAATTATTTTTGGCTTATAAAGTATGTGTTTAAACGGTTGCTATCTCGAGTTACAGTCCTTTGAAGTTGCGTTTTTGTATGTGTTTAAGGGATATAAATTTATAAAGAGTGTATGTGCTTAATTGGGGTTTCCACTAAATTTATCCTTCTCCCTTATATATCTGTTTTTAAGTATACCTCTTTGAGATTACTTTAAAATTGCAAGAGTTATTAATTGAAAAGTGGATTTTGTAGCGATTTTCTCGACATTTAAGACTACAATCGGTGTAAAACGGAGTTTGATAATTCAGGCCCCGTAATGTGAGCCTAATATATAATAAATCTACTCTTTGAATATATTTTTTGGTACAATCCTGAAGGCAATGTTGAAAAAAATATTCTAAAATAATTTTTTTTCTATGTTAATATATTGTACTAAACGCATTTTTACCACCCCTCCCACCAGTCCGTTATAACGAGCCCCAACTGTAGGTAATAATCAAAAGAGTATGCTCAGCACCTGAAATACGAAACGTGAGATATTTTGGATAAGAGACATCGTCTAATCAAGTATACGAATGGGTATTCAAAATTTAACAGATGATTTAATATTATTCTTCAATTGTCTTTTGATTTTTACAATTAAATAAAAAAAAAGAAGATGCGTTATTTAAGAAAGGTAGTTAACTATTAAGATAAAAAAAAGCAATTGTCATTGTAATGAATATGTATATGTTATATATAATATATGTATATATAAATATATAATAAATAATAATAATAAAATTAAAAAGAAAGATAATTGTACAAGAAAAAATAAATACAAAACGCAATCAAACACCCTCCATAACCCATTTTGCTCGTTTCATGCGAAACTGTTGTTGTTGTTGTTGTTGTTGTTGTTGTTGTTGTTGTTGTTGTTGTTGCTGCTGATGCCGTTGTTGTTGCTGCTGTTGCTGCTGTTGCTGCTGCTGTAACGATGGTGTAGACGGTATTGACACAGGTGACTGCTGCGCTTGATGACCATTTTGTTGATGATATCTAAACCCACTCACTGTACGATACGCCTTTTTACAAGTACCTATCATACAGCGATAAGGCCTATCATCATCTGCTAAAATACCTCCACCATGGCCAGTTGTACCTTTTGCATCTTTGATATGATATTGTAATCCGTTGATGTTCTTATATTTTTTTGTACAATTCATCATGGCACATCTGAACGGTTTTCCTACACCTTCTAAATTGGGGTGGGCATTTTTCATGTGATAAAATAGACCTGACGAATCAGCAAAGACAGCAAAACATCCAGGTACATCACATCCATATGGTTTAATACCATTTCCATATTCATCATATTCTTCTTGAGGTTGAGCATTGTTCTTAAATTGGACTAGAACCGAAGGATCTTGTCCTGACTGTGGATGCTGATGTGGATGATGATGTTGTTGTTGCTGTTGCTGTTGCTGTTGCTGTTGTTGTTGTTGTTGCTGTTGTTGTAATTGTTGCTGATGTTGCTGTTGTTGTTGTTGTTGCTGCTGTTGTTGCAAAAGCGACGTTAAATGTTGAAATGACTGTGATGCATCTGCTGAATCCATCTGATGTGGGATATGGTTTGTTGCTTGTGATTGTAAATTCGCTGTAGGAACATCAGCATTTGTGGAATTTGCGGTATTTATCGCGGGGATAATTTTTGACGAACATGCCAAAGAAGTAGGGTTTGTATGCTGAAATCGGAGTGGCTGTTCCCCCGCCATAGTGTTAAAAAACGGTGCATTAGCATTCCCTTCCTTATCTTTTTTCACTTGAACCATTCGCTGTAATTTACGCCATCTATTACGGCAATGGAGTCCTGGTCGTCCATCAAAAAAGAAGGCGATCTTTTGCCATTGTGATCCATACTCTTCATATTTTTCCATCAACAGTGCATCTTCAGCAGTGGTCCATTCAGATCTATCAATACTTGGATCCAAGCTCTCTCGCCAACGTTTTGCACATTGATCATCAGTACGGCCTGGTAACATATCTGCAATTTTGCTCCATTGATTTGGATATTTACTGACACCTTCTCGTAATAATTGATCTTCTTCTTCTGTCCAAGCACCTTTACGCAATGATGGATCAAGCGAATGAAACCAACGCTTTCTACAATTTTTATTAGTACGACCTGGCACACAAGCTGCAATTTTAGCCCATTTCTCAGTCTTATCGCCGTATAATTGCACTGCTAATTTCAGTAGATTGTCTTCCTCTGGTGTCCACGGTGCCCGTTCTCGAGAAGGTCGAGGAGAACCTTTCAAAGGCTTTTTTTGTGCTAAAAGATAAGTTTGATGTGATGTTGTTTGATGGTGCTGTAAAGGAGCCATAATTATGGGTGTAGTATTAAGAGGTGGAAGAATGGTGGCAGTTGTTGTTACGGTTGGCGAAGAAGTTGAATTTTGACCAATTTCAACATGACTAAATACAGGCGTATTGGTTAAACTTGCAACTAAATCTTGAGGTGAACTCATCTATGTATATAAAAAGTCTTAATATACTAATTATATAAAAAAAAAACAAATATTAAAATTTACAGCATGGAAGTTATTAAAAGCATGTATGGATGAGTGGTCTTCTGTTCGACTTGATTGAGATTGATTGTACTGCGACGATGAATGTTGATCAAAATTAGAAGCATCAAATGAAGGGTATCTTACAGCAAAAGAGCCAGTTAAAGGGGAAGAATAATGTGATTGATTCGAATTGCTTTCATTGAAAAATATTGACTTATTATGTGCATCCACATTATCATCATCTTGTCGCTGTTGATGTTGATGCTGTTGATGTTGTGATGATTGTTGTTGCTGATGCTGCTGCTGCTGCTGCTGCTGTTGTTGTTGCTGTTGATGTTGCTGATGTTGTTGTTGTTGTTGTTGTTGTTGTTGTTGTGGGTGGTGCTGCCCATAATTATCATAAATCTGTTGATACTTTTTTATACATGGTTAATTCAATTCAATTTTCAATTTTACCTATACCGTCTTTTATTTACCATAACAGAAATCAAACAAAATAAAAAAAAAGCTTATCTTGAATAAACCTTTTATCGCTAATTATTAATATTATTATTATTCAAACCGTACGAAAAAAAGAGTGCAAGAGTTTTTCCTTTGAATCTGTAATCTCTTTTTCTGTTTGAATGCTCATCACAATGTTTTTTCAAGGTGACGCACATCTGTGACCTTCTACTTTAGAAACAAGTTTCCAATATGTCAAAAATGTTTATACATTGCTTGATGTAGAACTTTCATTTTAAAAACATGGACCATCACAGGAAATATACTTTTGTTGAAAGGGTAAAATCACGTTGTAGAACCTTTCTCAAAAAAGAGATCGAAGAAGCAAAAGATAATGCGGTAAGATATAGTATACTATTTGATATGGAAATCATCTTTATTAATTGAATATTTTGAATAAAAAAAAAAGCGATTGGCTTACGTACTTGGTGTTAGACAAAAGGCAGGTGAAGAACTCACAAAAGAAGAATTAGATTTTATCAAAGATCAAGATATCGATAGAAGAGTTTTGTCAAAGCTTGAAGCAATTTTTGAAAAAGTTGATATTTCTTCTGTAAGTTAAAATATAATCTCATTGGAAAGTGAAGATGATTGACTTGTTGCTTATAGAAAGAGGATCCAATTGGAGATAGAGAATGTTTTGCAGTACTTCGCTTCTTTTACCTTGTTCGTCTTACTCAGCAGGGGCTTTTCCATCTAATATCGAGTTCTTATCCTGCATTAGAACCACAAGCTATAGTGCATCTTGCTGACAAATTAGTCGCCGGCTCAATGGGAGGAGCAATAAGCATGTCACCCAATGAAAGAACTAACGCTAGACGAACTACAAGAGAAATAAGCCATAACTTGTGCAAAGAATTAGATGAGCCTGTCGCTGAGGGATTCAGAACTACATATAAAGATATAATGCAGGCTGCAAATTGTTTAGGTGGTGAAAGGTTATATGAACAAAAGAAAAAAGAGCAGAGCCAACATAATACTCAATCTGATGTTATTCAAACTTCAGCAACAGAAGTAGCAGCAACAGGGATTCCTCCTATTTGGGTCGTTGTGCCTTATTCCAGCATGATGGGTAATCTCAATTCCGCTTTACCTGGTAACTTTCCCTCTTTACCATTCCCGAGCTCATTATTCATCCCTACTCCAAATACAAACCACAACAATGAAAATGATAAACGAAACAAAAAGAGTAAAAACAAAAAGAACTCGAAAAATATGGAAAATGATGAATTGGAGCAACAGGTTGATTCAAAAAACGAGAGTATTACAAATGAAGTAAAAAATAATGAAAAACAATCTATAACGACTACCCAAGATGAAAATGAAGCTGTAGTTGATAGCAATGAGAATAAAGAAAATAGAAATGAAATTAAGAACGACAGAAATGAAATTAAGGATGACAGCAATGAAATTAAGGACGACAGAAATGAAATTAAGGACGACAGCAATGAAAATAAGGGCAGTGGGGAAGTAAAAGAAGAGGAAGAGAAAGAAGAAGAAGAAGAAGAAGAAGAGGACGACGATGATCGATTTGCAGATGCATATTCTTCGGATGATGACAATAAGCTTGAAGATGTTCAGGAAGAAGCATTGGCTAGCGAGAAGATTGAGGATTCAAAAGAGAAAATTTCTGAAGAAAAGAAAGAAAATAGGTCAAAAACAGAGATGGACACCGAAAACAACACAATTACTGCAACTATTACACCTTTGACCGCGGAAAAAGATGCTGTTCCTTCACAATGGCAAAATTTTGCCGCTTCTTGTCATGGTGATGGCGATAGTAATGGAAGTATCCTATCACCTCGAAGCAGTTCCAGAAACTCACCTAAATTTGAACGCAAATAATACTATAGATGGCATTTGATTCAGAGATAAATCAATAAATCGAGCAGCGGATTTTTTTCATGCAAAAATAATAATTAAAGCTTTTATTTGAAAATCCGATTTGTCTCTACCTTCAAATTTAAGTATTCTTCTTCATATACTATTAAATTCTGGGTTTTTATTTTTTTTTTGAATTTTTTAAATTTTTGGCAAATGGGCAGGTAGCAGCGAAATAAGTGTGCATTATTGCTCGAGCCAGTTATGTATGAATAAAAGAATAAAAACCTTCTTAAGAGACAAGAAGGGAAAAAAGAGAGAGAAAGGGAAAAAATAAAGAGCAGAAAAGTAGAAAGAAGTAAAATTATAATAAAAGAAAAGAAAAAGAAGTGAAAAAAAGAAAAGATGTAAATACAAACCAGATCGAGGACCAGAAAAACGCACACTATTACTTGGGCAACCAATTCAGCAGCTTGAGACCTGGATCTATAGGGGGAGGAGGAAGTTCATCATGGAAATAGTAATCCAATTCATGTAGAATTGTACATAACACAGGCCAGAGGGTAAACCAACTACGACAATCAGGAGGACGAGGTGTATGCACTGGTAGTAAATTGAGGAGGTGGGAGATAGGATCCTCGACTGACTGAGGTATGTAAAGTCGACGGTGAACATTGAGGCACTTAAAAGCATGTCGGCGGCTCCAGTTATGATCCGGGTGGAAGATGCACTCTTTTGGTTTACCACCAGGTAACCAACCAAGACGCCAGCGAAGAACACGACTACGTTCGGAACAAGTCATAGGCAACCAAAGGATAGGATCCACTTGAGTGGTAGGACGAGTAGAGGCTAACAGAATAGAGGTAGAGCCAGTGTAAAGATCGTGTCTTCTTCATATACAGTATTTCTACTTTAAATTCAGACAAAATAAGTAAAATTTGGGATGAAATGAGAATAAAGTTTGGATGTAGTGAGAATAAAGTTCGGATACAATGAAAATAAAATTTAGATATAATGGAAATTGAGATTTAGATAAAGTGAGGATAAAGTGAGGATAAAGTGAGAATAGAATTGGGATGAAAAGAGAATGAGATTTAAAGATGATGAAGAGGAAAATTGAAAAAGATTAAATTAGTCTCAAGTATTATCTGAAAGAGTTAACCTAAATGAACTTACCTGTAATAATCTAAACCTCCGAAGAGGAAACCGTGTTCGATACGGCGATATTATAAACAAACTTCACATCATTTTCTTTAGAAGTATCAATATCCAAGCCAAAGATGCAGAGTATACAATACTATAATGTTTTAGACATTTGCACCATCTTGACTTGTAAGATAATAGAATACTGTCTAAAAAATCAGTCTAGAACAAGTTAATAATCATACACCATTCATTTGTTAACCCTAATATAAAAAAAAATATATATATCAGTGATAAATAAATATATCAGTGTGAGAAATTATTTACATGTTCATAAAGCATTCTGCAAACAAGCTCCTTAAAGCATGCGAATTAATCGTGCTTAGTTCAGAACAAGTCGGCAGAATAGCATTCAGGTGCACCAGTCTTGAGGAAGAAATAGAAACATTCGAGTCTTGAGTACAGCAATCTTGAGCAATGTAAATCTTGAAAACCCTTAAAAGATTATAGGCATAAAAAAAACCTTCTCCAAAGACTAGTAGGAGGGGAAAAAACCTTTAGATCTTGAAACACCATTGTTGCTGAAATTATTAAAGCAGAACAAAGACCACAGGCTTAAAAAAACCCCACCCAAAGTAGGTAGGAGGGGAAAAAACCTTGTAAACCTTGAAGACACCATCTTGCCGTAGAAGAGACACCAAATCATAATCAATGAAACAGAATAGCAAGATCTTAGGCTTAAAAAACCCTACTCCAAGAAACAATAGGAGGAGAAAAAACCTTTAGATCTTGAGCACATAGCGCCAGCCTTGAAGAAACATCAATATTGGGCCTTAGCAAAGATTACAGGCTTAAAAAAACCTTCTCCCGAGATTTATAGGAGAGGAAAAAACCTTGTAAATTTTGCAAAGGCAACCTTGAGGTAGTAGATACATCATTATAATAGAAAGTCTTGAAAAGTAATAATAGCGAAAGTTTTAAAAACGATGCTCAAATATAGATGAGAGAGAGCGAGAGAAGCCTTATAGGTCTTGAATAGAAATACAGGATGCTTGGACAATGTTGTACCTTTTAATAAGTAAAGGCTCTCTTTATGACATCTTTTAGATGTGATACTTACATTTAATCATCTTTTCATGAGAGTAGAGCCGTGAAACTATAAATAAACAAGTATTTAAAGTATCTAAAGTAATCAATGTTTACACATACCAAATGTTCAAATTATGAAGTAATTTCAATATAAAAGCAGAAGAAGAAAAATGTATAGAAAAAAAGAATGAAAAAAAGATAAAAAAAATGAACGAAAATTTTTCTTTTCATCATTCTACTCATAATATAAAGAAAAATGATAAATTGCGTTACTCCATGATACGAAGGCACAAACCATTCTCTATATTTATTGAGTATTTAAAGAATTGCTTAGGGCTAGAAAGAAATGATTTTTTATTTTTCTTACAGTGAAAATAATTATAAGATATTACTCTCTCCTGTGATGTTTTTATCTTTTTCAATACTTATTGCACTTTTTATATAGTATTAAACTGCACTTTTTCAATGTTAGTTCTTTTGAGCATGAGCCTAATTCATAAAGAATAAATGTTTAATTAAGCAACTACTACCATCTAGAAGCAACATTTTATTCATCCAAATATTATTCACAATTTGTACGAATTTACACTCTCACTTTATCTAGATTTCATTTTCGCTTTGTCTCAATATACAACTACAATCGTCCAAAAATTCAATTGGAAATCGTCCAAATATTTTCCTAAAATGTCTGAATTTAAAGTTTAAATACTGAGAGGTGTTGCAAACCGAGCCTTGGCTCCTTTTAAATTACTATCCTTAACACCACGCTTCATTTCCTTTTTTCATTTCTAACTTTATGTAGTACAATAGCAATCCTTTTCTATAAATATGCTTGAAAAATATGCTAATAAATAAAATAACCAACTCTTCCCTTACTTATAATATTCTTATTTTCTTATAAACTTACTTGTTTATAATCTAAATCTTAAGCCTGGAATACATTCTGTTACTAATAGACAGAAGACCATCCTCTTAAGTACATTATTGAATACATCCTTGTTAAGTCGTTAGGAGACTATCAGTATTGTTTTTACAAATCTTAGGTCTGGAATACATTCTGTTACTAATAGACAGAAGACCATCCTCTTAAGTAGCTTTAATTGAATACATCCTTGCTGAATAGTTAGGAAACCATCTTTAATTGCTTTATATTTCATACATTTATTGCGTATAATTGATCATAGTATATCTAAAATATATCTAAAGAGTATTATCTTTCAATTAATTATTATTATTATTTACTTTCTGCCTATATCAACTTAAATATATTTGCCCATATCATTATTATTACCGTCAGATCCTCATTATCTGATCTGTCAAATTTAAAAATCTACTATATACTTTAAATCCCGATCCTCACTCTCAACAGAGGAAATCTAATGTTTAACAAACGACACAGCATCCAATGTTTACAGATGCATACTCGTTTGTTTCTACCACAAACAATTGAGGATCCACTTTCTTTTCTGCTGAATAAACTACCACAAAAGACAAAGAAGATCCTAAAGCTCTCAATTACTGTATGGCTTATCCGTTGGCCTGTTATCTGTTCAATACTCCATGAGATGGACTATCTGGCCCATAACCAACTCCCGGTTCCTGCCCACAATCCCGATAATCTTTTTGTCCAACAACCCTCCACAAATAGTTCCTAATTTCTGATATATTTATTATCACCCTCTTATTATATTTTACTTCTGCATTTTCCCAATAATCCCAATTGGGTTTTTTCTATCCCTTATCACTTTTTTTGATCTGGCCAGGGCAAATAAAGCATATCAAAGATGCTACGTGCCCACTGGTTATTTTTTATTAAAACTATTATAAATAAAATTATATGTTTAACCGTATTAAAATCTAAGAAACAAAATAACTTACAGTTATGAATTAGCGTTGTTATGCAAAGTATCATCTTGTTTTGTTTTATACTTTATTTTTATTTTTATATTTTATTTTTATATTTTATTTTGATTTTGTCTGCATTTATTCAATCTCCCAAGCTGTTTACTACTTCAAATCCAGACATTTCAGGACGATTTCCAATTGCATTTTGGAAGACTGTAGCTGTATATTGAGACAGAACAAAAATAAAATCTAGACAAAGTGAGAGTGCAAATTTGTACAAATTACGAATAGTATTTGGGCGAATAAAATATTGTTTCTAGATGATAATTGTTTAATTTAAATATTTATTTTTTATGGTTGGGCTCATGCTCAAAATATTCAAAACTTAAAAAAGTACCTGAGACTAATTTAATTTTGTTCAAATCCCTTTATTATCTTTAAATCTCATTCTCATTTCATCCCAATTTTATCCTTACTTTATCTAAATCTCAATTTCCATTGTATTTACATTACATCCAAACTTTATCCTCATTTCTTCACAAATTTTACTTAGTTTGTTTGAATTTAAAGTAGAAATACTGTAATTCAAATGATGGAATCAAACTACAGGGAAAATATTCCAAATTACTTGCTTGCTGCCTACCAGAGCTGACAGTAGACCCCATCCTCCGGCTTTCAATGACTCGTATAGAAAGAGGCCGTTGCTTACGATGGCATTTTATTTGGCGTCCTATAGACAAACCACAATCCTGTCCATTCCACCCCTCTGAACTATTTGATAAACGACACAGCATCCAATGTCTACAGATGCATACTCGTTTGTTTCTACCACAAACAATTGAGGACCCACTTTTTTTTTCTGCTGAATAAACTATCACAAAAGACAAAGAAGATCCTAAAGCTCCCAATTACAGCATGGCTTATCCGTTAGCCTGTTATCTGTTCAATACTCCATGAGATGGACTATCTGGCCCATAACCAACTCCCGGTTCCTGCCCAGAATCTCGGTAATCCTTTTGTCCAATCACTCCAATTGGGGTTTTTTTCTATCCTTTATCACTTTTTGATCTGACCAGGGCAAATAAAGCATATCAAAGATGCTACGTGCCCACTAGTCTTCTTTTTTTTTTTTATTAACCGTAATCCAAATGAGCATATACAGATATTCGGTGTACAAGATAACAAAAGTGTGCTTATCGTTTTTTCTAGCTTTATTTTTTCGAAACAAAAAATACAAAGCTCTGACTTAAATGCCATACAATAACAAAAATTAGGTTATTCTAGAATTAAACATTGGTAAACCAAATAAAAATCCTATAAATACAGTAAAAGCATTTTCAAATTTGGCGATGGTCCCCATAAAAAAATGAGGGAATCTAAAATGGGGGGGGGGAGTTTCTTTAAAAAATTAACCTTTCAGTATTCTTCAACTTCTTTTTTCTTTATTTGTCTTATTCGAAAAGCGTTTCATAATAATATCATGCCAACTGAAGCCCTAAATATAACGACAAACATGCTGGCTATCAGCTCCAAGAAGACAGAACGCATCATATGGACACCTTATCTTAGAGAATATATTTCAAATGGATACGCCGAACACCCAGACCTTTATACAGACGATTTTAGAGTACTAGACGAGTTACGAAATGATTGTATTTACATGGAAACAAACCAAAAAGCTTTAAATAGACTTATAAAGTAAAAAATAAAAATATATAAAAAAAAAATAAAAGCAAAAAAACAATACTCGAATTACTTAATTATTAAACTATCTATTCATTTCTTTATAGATATTATGCCCAGCTTGTATTTATCAGCGCCAAGTTTCCAATTGATGTACGAAAATACTATTATCTATTTATAGGCTATTTGTGGATATCTAACAATTTATTATGATTTTTACAGGTAGGAATTGAGTTTCCTTGGTATTTGACACTTGGAGAAGGACAAAAACCAGGTAAATCTCTTTTTACCCTAGTTTTTCAAATTATTAATATGATTCTTTTCCAGTATCTCATCGAAACATGAATTACGAAAAGGCATGTGTTCTTTATTCAATAGGTGCTGTTTATAGTCAGCTGGGTAATGCAGAAAACAGATCAACTACAGAAGGTATAAAAAGAGCATGCAACTACTTTCAAGTAAGTAATTTTATTTTAATTTGATGTATACTTTTGATTAAATGTATACTTTTAGCATTCTGCAGGTTGCTTTCAATTATTACTTGAATCTATTGTACCAGAAATGAGGATATCACCAACTATTGACATGTCACCTTATGCATTACAAACTCTTATTAATCTAATGCTCGCTCAAGCACAAGAGTGTGTATGGCAAAAGGCAGCTATGGATCAATTACGTGATGGTACTATTGCTCGTTTAGCTCTCAAAATTGCCGAGTTTTACGATGCTGCTTGTGAACTAGCATCAAATTCATCTATTAGTAACGTTTATCCTCGAGCCTGGCTTACACATATGCAAATCAAAGCATTGCATTTTAATGCAGCAGCTCAATTTCGTAAGTCATGCGAATGTATTTCTCAAGACAAGTATGGTGAAGAAGTTGCTCGTTTACAGTTAGCTACAGAATTTGTTCGACGAGCCTTGGATTTAAGACACAAAGCAGCTCCTACTGTAATGAATGATTTAAGGAGTTTGCAGCAAATTATAAGTACAAATTTGGCTCGTGCAGAAAAAGACAACGATGTGATTTATTTAGAAAGTATACCACTACCTTCAGCATTGCCAGCTATTTTAAAAACACAAATGGTCAAAGCACAGGCACCCACTGAAATAGGTGATCCTGTCTCTTTGATGCATGACAAGGATTTACCACATCCTGTCATTGGATTGCCCTTGTTTCAGAAACTTGTGCCATTTGCAGTACACCAAGCTGCTAGTGTTTATGTAGATCGCAAAGAACGTTTGATTAAGGAAGACATCGTTCATAAATTAGAAGAATTAAATAGTCTATACCATAGCTCGATTGAATCGTTGCATTTACCCGCTCTTTTAGCTACCACAGAGACAACAGGTTTACCAGAATCTATTATACAACAAGCAGCCGAGGTGAGAAGCGGCGGTGGATCTCAATCTTTATATGACATGTGGGAACAAGTACAAAAAGCATCATCCAAAAATGCTGACATTTTGGAAGATGCTTTCAATGCATTAGATGAAGAGCATGAAGCAGATGAAGCTCTTCGATCAAAATATACTACAGAATGGCAACGCCCTGAATCACACATTTTAACACAACAGTTGGCCGCACAAGGCCAAAAACATAGGCAAACTTTAACTTCTGCACAAAAAGCAGACTTGATTGTTCGAAACAAACTTGATACCTGGGCAAATATCATTGATGTGCTATGTTTAACACGCGAAGAATTGGAAAATTCGATACCATCAAGTGAAGGCAACTCGCCCTCTGATAGTTTGATTCGCATCAAGAAATTAGTTGAAGATATGGACCAACATATGAGACTTAGAAAAGATTTGATGGATCAGGCTAGAAAGGCATCCAATGCAGACGATATCTCACCTGCGTTATTGAAAAAAGCAGCTGAATTAACAGCAAAATCACCTATCATTAAAATTGAAGCAGCTCAATTTGAAGATTTGTTTGTAGATGAATTGCGAAAATACGACAAATTTATAATGACTGTAGATCATGAAGATGAACAACAAAGCGCGATCTTGAGACAATTAAATGATGCCTATCATCAATATAAAGCAAGAGTTAATGATCAATCCAGTGGTGCAAAGAGAGAGAAAGCATTACAAAATTTGAATCAAGCATACTTTAAATATAAAGAAATCAAAACCAATTTAAGTGAAGGTCTAAAAGTGAGTAGGAAAAAAAAAGTTTCAATAGTAACAGGATCATTAAATGTTGACATAGTTCTATGGAGACCATGCCAAAGGGTTAAATACATTTTGCGATACCTGCAGAGATTACTGCTATAGAAGACAATCAGAATCAGAACAGATTATAAGGTAAAGAAACAGCTTTTTTCATAAAATATTTATTGCATTTTTCATTGACTCTTTTCAAAATCATAGAAAATTAAGTCTAGGTATGGACAGTCTAACACTTCAAGATCAAGAGCAACAGCAACAGAAAAATTGGTCTCGTTGGTAGTTTTATTACTAAATTAATTATTTTGCCAATTTTCCCAAGCTTCATAATAGGCTTTATACTCATCTGTTGACATGTTTCTTTGATCCTCTTCTTGTACCTCATTAAGTGGAATCATTTTACCATTAACTAATAAATATATATATATATATATATATATATAATATAAATATATATATGCATATATAAAATTTGCTGTCAATAAGAATACTTTATACCGTTAAAAAAGATAATATTACCTGATACTAAAGGAATGTCTTCATCTTCATCAAATTCTTCACCTGAATTACTATTTTCATTGATACTTTGGTCTTCAAATGTTTCTACTAGTGATTGTTGTGTATCCACTGTCTCAAAGACATCACGATCCTCTTCTACTTTATTGTTATTACTCAAGCTCTCATAGTATTTAGCATAATAATCTTCTGTATCAGCATCCATTTCAGTTGGACCAACGTCTTCAAATGTGTCTTCTTCATCTTGCTCCTCCTCCGCTGGTCGATCCCCTGTTCCAACCAGACGTGTACCTGAAATTGTAGATTGTTGATGCCATACAGGTAATGCATTTTGTTGTCTCTTTTGCTCTGCTTCCTCCATTTTGGCACGTCTAGCTGCTTCGTTATCCATTTGCAGATCAACAATAATATCACCTTGACCTGCACCTGTATCTTGTGCAATAGCCAATTCATATTCATCAGATTTACTTGTACGACTACCACCAGAATGCTTGTAAATGTAACTTGAAGGAATGACCAATGAATCTGTTTGCTTGAGTAATGTAATGATGGGTTGAGATTGTTCTCGTAATTTAGTCAAGATCTGTTGACTACCCTTCACGTTTTCTGCATTGTCGTTTTCTTCCAAGACATGTTCACACATGTCACAGTGAAATAATTGATCACTCATGTCTACTAGTGATAAAACGTCAAGTGGCGAAAATTGCTTCTCACAGTTATTACATATATATCCTTTATTTTCTGACTCGGTTCGTAAATTATCACGCACTAATGTCTGCATTTTGTACATTTTCCATTTAACTACATCCACAAATTCTTTATAGTCGATATAGTAGTAGTTTTTAGGTATAAGACGTTGGTCTTGCTTTCGTGGTTCCATTCGATTTGCCCTGCAAAATATATTCATTAAATGAGATGCTTTCAATCAATTACAAAGGAACCTTACATTTTAATAAGTCTATCTTCTTTTAATTTACCACAAATTCTGTGGATATCACGAGGAGTCATTTTTAACGTTAAAACCAGATCTTCTTCACGAACACTACCGTAAAAAAAAAAAACAAGGGGTGGTTAACAAACAAAAGGCAAAACAAAGGGAAGCTGGCAAATTCATACCCGTTGGTATTAGGTGGTGCATTATTTAAGGCATCTAAAATAGCTATATATTTGGGATCATAAAATGCTCTTGCAACTCTTGCAACGAGAGCTTTGAGAATTTCCATGACAAAAGCGAGCAAGAAAGTTTTCAATTTAGTCTGTATAATTTTATATTTTAACAGAAACTGGCCCATGTGTGACCATGATATCTAAGCATGTTTAGGCCGTTTTGCATTATGGTTGGGGGTTGCTTGGGGGCACACCAGAGTGGCATTTTCAATGGTTTAAGTTGTGTGTCACTACCGCGAAATTAGACATTCCAATAAAAGTTACAATGAAATGTCAACATTGTGTCGTACTTGCTGGCTTAGTGAATGAATAGAATCATGAAAATCAAATCATATTATGCGATTTATATCTCAAATCAAGCGTAATCCTGCTAAGGCCATTAAAAAACGCAATTTTTCAAGTATTGTTTTATGAACTTTTTGCACGAATCTGTAGCGCAAACTTGGCCAAACTGCTTCTTATATCAAATGCCTTCTTTCCTTATTTTTATCTCAAATTTTTTGAGGGATGAAAAACACGATGCGACTCGACCTGGCAACCCTTATAGATGTAGGCAAAAATCGGCAAAAATCGTTCAATTCACTGTTTAACCCTAAAAATGGGATTTTTTACTGCATCTTTTCTAAGACCAAAATGTCCAGATTTTATTGTAAAATTATATGCAAACATTTATTTAGCTTTTAGTTATTCATAAATTAAACTTTTTTTTTGGATAAAGTCGTTATTTTACTTTTCGAAATTGTGCAAAATTTTTAGTAGAATTAATTTTATCAATTGCCACCATTCGATAGAAAATCAAAAGCTCTATTTATAAGTATTAGTGGAAATAATAGGTTTATATAATATATTCTGGAGAAATGAGTGAAAAAAAGACAAAAGTTTTCAAAATGACATTTTTTTTTTCGAAAATCGCAAACAGTGAAAATCGGAGACTGAATCATTTTTACTACAGTTTTTCAACTTGAGATTGAGACTTTTCATGAAAAAAATCAGACCAATGAAATTATAATTTTAGATGTTATAAGTATTTATTTACACCAATCAAATTATATTTTTGGACGTTCCAAAATCCTTTTTTAGACGTTTCTGCTTTTTTATTGGACAAAAAATAATAATGTCTAAAATGTTTTTGTAATGACAACAGTTGGCCCTCTAAGTAAAACAAAAATAAAATAGAACGAGTATAGTATCAATGCAATATGTATATATTTATTAATGCTTCAAAATTATTTGCCTAAAAAACACCCGTATCGTAGTTTGACAATTTGCTCTTTTGAGTCAATAAATAAAATGCACCATTGACACTCCTGCCACAATAAATTGTTCCTGACAGGAACATAAAGA
>JAEPRC010000812.1:0-19588 GCA_016758945.1 Mucor plumbeus
ACCTTACTTTCCCTTTTTTTTACTATCATATATTTCGTCTTTTCTCATTTTAACTCCGTTTCAATCGCTAACTATGTACGAGACAAACTTTTAAATTATTTTATATGAAAGCCCAAATGCTACTTTTCAAACGGTATAGATTGTGGATATTTAGCTCTACTTCTTTTAAAGAAATATAAGCTAAAGTGAATATTCGAAAATAAACGGTAGGGTTTTTCCCCTCACAGTACCTATACCCTGATTGTGAATATACTATTGTTATAATCAATTTTTCATCCCATAAATATCCATATTTTGTGTTTTTGTGAAACCGTTTTTGATTTCACAATGATGCCGGATGCCGCTAATGCAATACAAACTTCAACTATCTAGTTTTATTAATAAACCCTCATTTTTTACCGTTGTTTTTACTCATAATACGTGATATCTGATAGATTCAGAATCTGACTTTAAGCATAATAGTAAAAATGATACGATTTATTGACTGAAACAAAGAAATATGTACTACCAATGTCAATGTCTCATTTGTTTTGCATTTTGTCCCAATATTTGATTTTTAAAATGCAATTACTAAATAAAGCAAACGAGATTACGAAATTTTAAGCTTATTACTCCAAATAAGATGAGTTTAATTACTTAATAAATCACATATAATTTACGTACGCGAATGAAATCATTCCTTGTAATTCCCATTGTGGAATTATGAGTTTTTGCCTAGTAAACCTACTTGCTTTTTTTAGCGCTGTACAACATCTTAGAGTATAAATTTTTTTTGAACACTTTTACTACGGGAAAAAACGCGAAAGTAGCAATTTTAAAATTTGCAATTACTTATTTCTTTGCATAAAATTGTTATAGAGTTATGCCTTCCCAATAACACCATCACGTAAAACAGTTTTTACTGCGATGGTCATAATAGTTTTTTCAGAAAAGTTGCAGTTTATATCTCATTTTACACCTTTTTTCCCGTGGTGTTTTTTTTCTTTACTTTTTTTTGACATTCTTCTGTAGTAGTAGACTTCAGAATATTCCATAACTTGAGCAGCAGTGTTGTATTCCACATTCCACTAAGTATCATACTCTATCGCCATCTATAAACAATTAATAGGTCATACAATCCATTGATTACTATTTAAAACATGAAAGAACAAGTCTGGGATCGGATATAAGAAATGCCTAGTTTAATTATTTTCAATCAATTAACCGAAAGGCTCCGACCACTCAAACCATGACACCATACTCTTTAACCTCGGCGGTTGATCATTCAAGTAGTTGTCAAGATGTATCAAATCACAATCCAGGCACGACAAGCGCAGAATGGGAACAAGACAACTAACCAGGTCTGCAAGCACGGCTTAATTATGATTGATGTTAATCAATCCATAAATTACGCTTAATCAAATCTAATAATAGTCAATGCCACTCTTAATTGTTAGTGTATCTCAGGAACCCAATACTAAATTATTATAAAAGGCAATACTTTTATATCTAAACAAACGTTGTCTTGTTTCTATTGTACAGTTGAAGAACAACTGATTGATTACAAAGTTTTTTTAATTGTACTCTTTTTTAAGTATATAATCGCAAATCCATTCATCGTTATTACGACAGAGAGAACACAGGAGGGGGTCAGAGTGAGTATTGTGGAATATCCTTAGATATTCACGGAAAAAATTATAAAAAACAATAAGAATTCAACTAGATAAGTGTAGGGTTTTATTATCAAGTCAAATTCTAGCTAAGGCCTTATTGTGATAAATAAATGTCCTCTTTATATAGTTTTCACCAGAGAGATTAGTTAATTGTCCTAGATCCATATGTAGCCAATAACATCCCTTGTAGATACATTCCTTGATAGTAGCCAGTCGATATATTTATAGAGTTCGTGGGTCCTTGATGATAATGGTATAATTAAATCCACATTAGGTTAATTGGTCTTTAGTATAAATTGTTAGGATCAAAGTTCGGTAGAAAGTTTATATTAATATGAATTAGCATATATAACTTCGGTAGTTTAATGTCTATTCATATCAACGGCATTTTAAGTGAGAATCATATATAATGGAGATCTATAGTGGATAAATATGTACATATTCCACAAGTATGTTAGATTATCTTTTATCAAAAAATCCCTTCAAAAAGTATATTTACTACATATCCAGCACAAATTACAGGGGCCACTATGGGAAAAAACGCGAAAATGGCAATTTTAAAATTTGCAGTTATTTCTTTTTTTTCGTAAAATTATTATGAGGTTATTATACCTTTCCAATAAAATCTTCATACAAAACAGTTTTTGCAGCGAATATCATACTATTTTTTTTTTTTTTTTATAGAAAAGTTGTAGTTTATATCTCATTTTACACCTTTTTTCCGTAGTAGGTGCTTAACTTTTAAACTCCGTTTTATGCGGAAATTATCTTAAAATACCTAGAAAATCGTCATAAAATTTACTTTTTAGTTGATAACTCTTGCAATTTTAAGGCGATCTCAAAGAGTAATAATTTAAAATAGATATATAAAGGAGAAAAATAAATCTAGCAAAATTTTCAATTAAGCTCATGCATTATTTGTAAAGTTATTTCCACTAAAAGTATACAAAAACGCAGCTTTGATGGACTATAACTCGAGATAGCAACCGTTTAAACATATACTTTATTAGCCAAAAATGATCCTTTCATTTAGTTTTATTATATTTTACCATAAAACCAATATCGAAAAAATTATCAATTTCGCCTTGTATACCCTCGTCCAAAATTTGACTTTTTCGAAGAAAGCTAATAACTCTATGAAAAATAGCGCTAAAATGACAAATAATGTTTCAAATAATAGATGTTTTTTTGCGCTATTTGTCTGTAACACTAACTTTAAACTTTAACTATAAATGTATTTTTTAAATCACTAAAAACTGATTTTTATGTTTTTGCTTTTTTTACAAAATTTTTGGTGATAGACGCTTTCAATAAATATACCATTAGATACAAAATTAAATTTCATGTTGAGATTACTTAATAAAAATAGCCAGGTTACTATACATGTTTGCTGTCAATTTTGCATTTTAAAAATTTAGGATCGTTTTTATCCAATTTTTTCATCATCAGAAAATTTTGGATTTAAACTGCCGCCACGCCTGAGATGTATGAAAGTTCAAAGAAAATTCGCCAAAGTTATTATTTTTTTGCAATGCAATGGTATGTAGGGGATGTTTAAATCAGGAGTTATAATAGTTACGAATGGAACAGCTCATTGAAAATTGAAACAAAGTATTAAAATAGGTTTTCAATTCAAATATTTTATTGAATTCACAAAAATTTCTGTTACATTTAACATTTTTTATGAGGGATAAGGAATTACGCTTATTAAATTCAAAGAGAAAAATGCTTTAAGCATCTCTTTATTTATATTTTTTACCATTTTAATCATGTAGTATATTACATGTCGGTGATGGATTTTATTAAATTCACACAATATTTTTTTTTTTTGGCCGTGGTGGTGTGGTATAGTTGTATAGTTACTGAAATTTCAAAAGGGTCTATAGTAATAATCTTGCCAAAATATTACACATGTATTAACAATGACATCCAGAGGATGTATTTATATACTTTCATTTTAACTAATACTAGATTTACTATCTTAAGGACATGCTGTGGAACAACGTGGAGAATATAATGTAGATCATGTAAACACACTTTAATCTACTATAATACTGATTATAGACTGGAACATTGGATGTGCAACCTTGATATAGATATTGAAACA
The DNA here is from genome assembly GCA_016758945.1 of Mucor plumbeus. Classification (NCBI taxonomy): domain Eukaryota; kingdom Fungi; phylum Mucoromycota; class Mucoromycetes; order Mucorales; family Mucoraceae; genus Mucor; species Mucor plumbeus. The sequence goes on from JAEPRC010000812.1 coordinate 3,760, forward strand.
ACAGTTTTGCTCTAAAAAAGACCAGTATATCCTCATCTCAAATTTTAAGTTTAAAAAAAAATGGCAAAAATCTTGTTTTTTTCTTCAAAAAAGGTGGATAGAGGGTTTATCAGCAGCTTGATCGATAGATAATCTAGCTGTGTATTATATCTATAATTTAACTTTGAAACATGTTTATAAAAGTGGTTGGTGTCACCAAAAAACTTTCGAAATTTCAATTGCATTTTACGCAAAATTTAATGTGAGGCTTTTTGTCAAAATTTTATTTAAATAAATACAGAATTTTAAATAGGGCAAAAAACCTTTAAAATACTAGTTCAATTTGCTTTGAAGTTCACATGCTATTAAAGGTTTTTGTTTTCTGAATCAATTTTTAATCGATTTGTTTAATCAATTATGGGACTCATTTTTGATAGGATTTAAGCTGTAATGCGAACTATTATTTTAATTATCTCGACGAAAAATCAATAGTTCTCGTTGTAAAAAAAAAAATGTAAAATAGATTTCAATTATACCTATCTTACTCATACAAAAATACAATATAAATATACTTGAAAAAATGCCAAAATGTATGAAATACTGCAAAAACTTAGATGTGATGCGTTGCAATGTTGCAATCCACATCCAGAGACTTATTGTTGTACTGTACACCATAAAAAGCAATCAATGCCAATCTAATAGTTATATGAAATGGATATACGTATTATGTATATATTTGAAGCAGCAAAATTAAAAAGTTGAGCATGGTATATTAGATTAATTTTTTTTTTTTTTAAAAAAAAAAAATCAACATTGAGACTACTTGATTTGACTTTTTGACTTTATTTACAAGTCTTTTCACTGTATGCGCTTTTCCAATTTGCTAACTCTTTCCAACAAATCTGAAAAGCAAAGCTGCTTTGTGTATCCTACCACCGTTGTTGCTAATGCATTGCTTAAATTTGTGTCCACCTCGTTGAGGTTTACAGTGCTTGGAATTTGACGTCGTGAACTCAAAAGTACTGAGGTAGCTTCTGCAATATTTTTTTCTCCTAGTGGATCGTTCATAAACTCTAAAACATCTTGGTGATTTCTGTAAAATCTGTGTTAAAATATAATTTCCTTTCCACGTTGACTTAGTATTTAATGGGTACTTACTTAAGTAACATATCAATATGCTCCAAATTTTTGACCAAATTTTGTAATGGATAGCTATTTAAATTTTTCTCAAATAATGCTATTAAATCGTTCGCCTCCTTTTTCATTTGATTTATTTTGGCTACAGAAGCTTTTATCTTGATTCTTTGTTGACGGCATTTTCTAATTTTAGCCGCTTCTCTTGCCGGAAGAGAAATTATTTTGCTTGATGTTGCTGGGTATATAATTGATGGATCACTTTCCGAGGTAGTTAAAGGGTTCAGTATAGCATTAATAAGTTGTGATCCAAGATAGTCGTCTAATGCTTGCTTTGTACGCTTTGTTAAATCTCTATTCGAGTAGTTTTGACTTTTCAAATAGGGAGATGTCTGCATGATTCTTTCCGTTGTCCCCTGTACTAGCCTATCAATATCCACACTTGATTCAAGGTTTGATTTACGAATTTCCTCAGTAGTTAACTTATACTTTTCGTCAATTTCATCACAAAACTTGCTACTTGTTGTTTGGAGGTATTCTTGAAGGTATTGGTCTGCATCATCAATCACATTACTAATCATCGGCAGTTGTGATTTATCTATTTTACTTTCTTTGCGTAAATTGACCTCAATGTTTACTGAAGTGGTTTCATCTTCCAATCGGCCATCTTTGTAAGCTATCTCCTCCAAATCTTTTAATGTTAGCGGTGTAATTTGTTTGAGTTTTTCAGTAATATCGGCTGTCGAGTATATTTTGTCTACGGCTGAATCGATAATCTGTTTTTCTAAAACTTTCAACCTATGCAAATTAAAAATAGTTAATAATCAAAATATTTAAGTTGAATAGTAGGTTTTTATACTTTTTAGTCATTTCGGTCTTGGTGTTTTCCATTTCTTCAAGACAGATATCTATAGTAATTGTTTAACAATGTTGATTTGATAATTCCTTAATCCGTTTTTACCTAATTTTGCCTCAACATTGGGACAATTTTCAACCCGAATACGTCTCTCTTTAACGTCTTTTTTCATCTTTTTGTGCCGGGAATAGTCATGGTCAAATTCGTGCAATCGTTTTGCTAATACGCAAGTTTTTACAAGACTTGTAAAACAACGAATTAGTCAAAAGAAGATGACACCTTCTGATGGTATGCCTAAATACTTACTTGTCTACACAGTTAATCTGCAGGCTATTGCTATCATTATTTTTTTTCATGGTGTTCTCCATGATGAGTAAAACAATTATGTTAGTCAAAGAAAGAAAAAAGAAAAAATATAACAAAGAAAAGGCGCGATAGAAAAGCTAGCAAATTGGGATTTGTCAAATTTTGGACTAAATCAAATAATTTGGGTGGTTGTGACATCGACGTGAGAGTTATATAATGCTTTATGTAGCATTATAGCCATAAGTTTAAAAGTATGATATTGACTTAGTTTAATTGTTCATATGTTTTTAATCTTTTGAAATGATATTACAATCTACCATAATACTTAAAATATGAAACCTACTGTAGCCTCAACCGACTACTATAAATGATCACATTTCGAGGCTTTTAAGAATACATCTACTGTATTATAATCAAGTATTCTTTCTATATTTTGCAAAAGGAAGAATGAATAAAAACTTCATTTAGTAATTTATGATCGCTTCTGTAATAAAACATCATTTAATTACAATTAAAAATGAGAATTTTACTATATATGTTTTCACAAAAACGAGCTTAAAACATCTGTTTTTAAATATTCAAGTTTAAAACAAAAAACATAGGCTCAAACTCGACATATCAAAAAGTGGATTAATCGCATTTAATAAGCCCCGAGTATAGATTAATTGCGTTGTAAAATTCTTTGAATACCATGATTTCAATAAATTTTAGCGGTCATTAAATCTGCAGTAAAAAAAAAAAAAAAAAAAAAAAAAGAAACTTAACCCATTTTCTTCTACATCCAATATCAAATGCTTAAAATTTCAAGCAATTCAGATATATCAACTTCATTCCCTCTATCATTTTTTCAGAAATGAAGAGGAAAATATTTTTTTTTAAAAAAAAAAGATATTTGCGAGTGTTTGACAGAGAGTATTTTACTAATAAAGCCATAAATTTGCACCATTGATACACCATTTAAATGCATTTTGATCTTCAAATAAGTTTATCTCGAAATTTATGAGCAAACCGTCCCATAAACAGTCTTGAAAATCAAATTTCTGAAAAAATTTTCACGTCTATAAAACGTGGAATAAGATACCATATGTTGATCACTTTCTTCTTCATATCTATCAAGTTTGTAGCAATTTTTTATAAGGTAATTATTATTCTTTCATTATAAAATGAAAGGAAATGTATATGAATCCAATACAATGATGAATTTTAGCTGGCACCAGTCCGAGCTTCATGATGGAAAACCATAAAGTGGGGTGTCAATATACGCAAGACATCCCTGATTTTTGGATTCATAACACATTTCTTTTTCTATAAAAAGGTTTTTATTTATGTATCAATTATTAACTCATATTTATTCATTATAGGTTATTTCTCTTTATTTCTTTAATTTGAAATGATTTTTTAAATAAAAACTACTATATTTTTACCATAATTTTTGTAATTTTTTTTTTTTTTTTTTTTTTTTGTAATTAAAAGTATTCCCACATGCTTAACTAAAATCATAAATATTCAAGAAATATCACCTAATCAAAGTCTAGAAGAGCAAAATAACATGATACAGATATAAATTAGATGTTTGACATACAAAATTTACAGTGTCTTGTGTACCCTTACTGTCCTTTTTATTTTTATTATTATTATTATTAGACATCATTTTACTGTTTGTTTTCCTTCTTTTTCTTTCTTTATAATCACGCTCTTTTTACATTAAGTTATTTTCTCATGGTATCGCCTACTATTTTCATGCCAACACTACCACCAGCACCCAACGAAAAATCGTACAAAGTAGCTATTCGAGCGAATGAACTCTTCGAGCGTGGCCAATATAATGAAGCCATAATAGATTATACCAAAATTTTACATCTGTCAAAAGGTTGCAACGAAAAAGATCAGGAATTTTTAGCCTTGATATATTCTAATAGAAGTGCAAGTTACATTAAAATTAAAGAATACGAAAAAGCAAGACTTGATGCAGTGCATGCAATTGATTTTGCTGGAACTTGGCCAAAGGTATGTATGTAAAATTGATTTTAGTCATAAAATAAGTTTATGAACAGAGACATTATAGGGTTATTTTCGACATGGTGAGGCACTGTTAAAATTAGAACAATTTGACGAAGCTCTTGAAGCTTTCAAGATGGCTATGGATAAAGAAGATGCAGGAAATGTCAAGGAAATATCGGCCTTTGTCGCTAAAACATTGATTGAAAAAGATAATGCCAGAATGGGAATTAAAATAATTCAACTTATATCTGGTCAGGATATTGCTATTGAAAAGAGTGTGTTAAATCCAATTCAAACCAAATTATATGAGTTTGCTGCGCACATGAAAAATATCATACATATTATTGTTGATATCAAGACGAAAAACTGTATTCTTATTGATGCTGTAAGTTGGTAAAAACTAATGTAAATGTTGCATCAAAGTATTAAAAATCATGAATTAGTGTTGGGATATTGATGGGATACTTAGATTTGTTGAAGAACAAGGCTATACAGTTGTGGCCACAGTAGTTACACATTATCACTTTGACCATATAGGTGGATCACCACCACCACCATATGACACATTGCCCATTAAGATTTCTGGTTTGTCCAGCCTTTTGAAAAAGATACCACACATTAAAGCTTATATTCACCCACTTGAAATACCCTTCATTCAACAAACAAATTCTAGTATACAATTTAATCGCCTAGTACCCACAACAACAGATATTACAACTAATTTAAATGTTGGAAATATACACATTGAATTTTTACATACCCCAGGTCATACCCCAGGATCACAATCCCTATTAATCAATAAATCAAGGTTAATTGCTGGAGATACACTTTTATGTGGTGGGCATTGTGGTAGAACTGATTTGCCTGGAGGTAATCGTAAAGTAATGGAGAATACACTTCGTCATGTATTAGGAGGCTTGGATAATCGTATTATTGTGTATCCAGGCCATTATTATGGATCTACATGGTCTACTATAGGAATTGAGCGAGAAAACGGTTGTTTGGGTGACGAATTAGTAGGATTCGGCATGGAATCTACAGTGTAACTTGTATAGATCTTGTAGTGATAGAAATATCAAGTAAAAGCCACCCTATCCTTTTTTTTCAGTTGGTTTCAAAAAAATTAGACTAATAAAATACTTTAATATAAACATGGCTCCTCTTTTGTTTTCGCTTTTTTTTTCTGTTTCTTTCCCTATTTTTATATATAAAAACTATATAAGAAAATGTCATCTACACAGCCAACTGACACCACCGACGAAAATGTCGAGATTTGGAAAATGAAAAAGTTGATCAAAAACCTCCAAATGGCCAGAGGGTAAAAAAAAAAAAAAAAAAATAGTAATTTTAATACAATTTAGAGAAATTTAATTCTAAAAAATTCAATAGTAATGGTACTTCCATGATTTCTCTTGTTATTCGTAAGTTATTGCTTTATCACTTCATATTTTTTGTTTAACAATTTCTTTAGCTCCCAAGGATCAAATCTCTCGTGTTGTTAAAATGTTGGCTGATGAATACGGTACTGCCTCCAACATTAAGTCTCGTGTCAATCGTTTGTCAGTTTTGTCTGCTATTACTTCTACTCAACAACGTTTGAAGTTATACACTAGAGGTTAGCAAACGTAAATTCAATGGTAAATTAAAAACTAACGTCTATGAAAAATAGTTCCTGAGAATGGTTTAGTTGTTTACTGTGGTACTATTATCACTGATGAGGGTAAAGAAAAGAAGGTTAATATCGATTTTGAACCTCACAAGCCAATCAACACTTCTCTTTACTTGTGTGATAACAAATTCCATGTTGAAGCTTTGTCTGAACTTTTGGATAACGATGCCAAGTTTGGTTTTATTGTTATGGATGGTAATGGTACTCTCTTTGGTACAGTTTGTGGTAATGTACGTGACGTTATTCACAAGTTATCTGTTGATTTACCTAAGAAGCATGGTCGTGGTGGTCAATCCGCTCTTCGTTTCTCTCGTCTTCGTGAAGAAAAGAGACATAATTACGTTCGTAAAATTGCTGAACTTGCTGTTCAACTTTTCATTACCAACGATAAAGTCAATTGTGTTGGTTTAGTTTTGGCTGGTTCTGCTGATTTCAAGACTGAATTATCTCAATCTGATTTGTTTGATCCTCGTCTTCGTGCCAAGATTGTAAAGATTGTTGATGTTTCTTACGGTGGTGAAAATGGTTTCAATCAAGCTATTGAATTATCTTCTGAAGCTTTATCTAATGTTAAGTTTATTCAAGAGAAACGTTTAATCGGTGATTATTTCAGTGAAATTTCTCAAGATACTGGTAAATACTGTTTTGGTATTGAGGATACTTTAAAGGCTCTTGAGATGGGTGCTGTTGAATCATTGATTGTTTGGGAGAATCTTACTGCTAATCGTTATATCCTTCGTGATGCTTCTGGTGCTGAATCTGTCGTTTATCCTACTGCTGAAGAAGAAAAGACTAAGTCTTTCTTGGTTGATAACAGTGCTGATGCCACTACTAATTCTGAAATGGAAGTTGTTGAATGTATGCCTTTATTAGAATGGTTTACTCACAAGTATAAGGAATTCGGTGCCGTCCTTGAAATCGTTACTGATCGTTCTCAAGAAGGCTCCCAATTTGTTAGAGGCTTTGGTGGTATTGGTGGTATTCTTAGATACCGTGTCAACTTTGAGCAACTCAATTACGACTCTGATGAATTCATTTCTGATGATGATGAAGAATATATCTAGAATTTTTAATTTTTTTTTTTTTTATCAACTTGAACTACACACAATCAAAACGTACAGATACATTAAACACTTACAAGCTCACTCTCACTCACATAACAATATCAAATTTATGTATAATTATATATAAAAAAAGACATTAAAAACTACTCTGTTTATTTCATTAATAATAGTATCTAAATTGGGCCTGGAAATTTACATGTTAAAATACATCTATAGCATTAATATGTTGTTTAAAACTAACCTGATGTTCATCTTTCTCATCAAAATCGTTATCAAATTGTCTTAAATTATCTAATTTACGATTTTGTCTATACAGTAAATAGCTTGTCAATCCTGAAAATAATGCCCCTAAAACTGCACAGCATAAATTAAATGCATTCCCAAAGTCTAAATGTACAAGATATCAAGATAAGAACCAAAAAATCTCTTTAAATAGCAACTTACAATAGTGTGGTCCATCAGATAGTGGGTATAAATAAGAAGCTACAACACCTCCTGAATTACCTATCATGACAACCACTGCAACAGCAATTACTCTAATCTCGAGATTTGGAAAGTTGATAGCGGACCAGCCAATATTAGAAGGTGCTATAAAGATGAATGTTACCAAACAAATACTGATCCAAATATATACAAAAAGCTACCTTGTAAGCCTAATCCTGCTGGAATAACAAATAAAGATATGTATAGTCCTATGTATGAAATATTGTCAATTTCTGATTGCATAATAAACTAGAATTCAAATTTAAAAGACTTACCCCATCGTCCCTGAAGGATCAACAGTAGCATATAACCGATAGCACCGATACTAAACCCAATGACCATCAAAATACCACGTTTATTTTCAAACTTATCAGCCATATATCCACCTATAATAATAGAGATAGTCTGAACAACATTTGGAGGTGCTGACAGTAATTGAGACTCTAATACAGGAAATCCAAATCCATCAATAATTGTAGGTGTAAATACTTGATAACTCGTAAGATTGATTACAGTCAAAAAGTATGTTATAGAAAAAAAAAAGGTTTTCCAATCCAAAATTGCTTTTAAAAAAATCCGCATTGACAATGCAACTTCTTCATTTGGCGCATTTGTATATTCACGATGCAATGCTTTTTGCGTATCTGTCAACCACGATACAGTTTTAATATCATCAAACAAACAAAAGTAAGAGACGACACTAAGACAAATAGTAGGTACTCCTTCTAAAATGAACAAGTATTGCCATCCATGCAAACCTCTTTGTCCCTCAAGAAATGACGTACCATATGCAATTGGGCCCGATACAATGCCTGAAACAGACGACATGCATAGTAATAGAGCTAAACGTAAGCCGAATTCTCTAGGGCGATACATCTTGGACATCATGTAAAGTATGCCTGGGATGAAACCACTTTCTGCGGCCCTAAACATAAATAAAGTTAACTAAGGGTAATAGGCAAGGGGGTAGTAGATAGCCCGTTATAAAAGGGTTTTGTTTATTTTCATACCCGAGCAAAAGTCTACAAGCAAGCAAACTATGAAAGTTTTTTGAAAATGCCATGACTAGCGTCATAGTACCCCATAAAAGCATAATCAAAGATAGCCACATTACGGCGCTCGTACGTTTTAAGATAATATTAGAAGGTACTTCAAAAAGAATCTAAATGTAAGGTCAGGCATTAGCTTCTTATAAAATATTAAATGAAATGATCAAATTCTTACATAGGTGATGTAAAATGCTGATATCGCGGTACTAAGTTCACTGTGCGATAACTATAATAAGGGACGCTTTAATTAGTATTCTGTATATATACATCTCACTCACACACACACACACACACACACACACACCCTTTTATTTTTCTTGGATACTTACATGTAAATCATCTTGAATTCCTGCTAAACTGTATAATATTTATAAGTATTTTACAAATAAAAAGTGCCAAGATGTTTCTACTTACGTTGCATTGCCAATATTTGCACGATCCAAGAAATCAACAAAATAAAATATGCAGAACAAGGTCATCATACGCAAATCAATGATTCTGGTTATTTTCTTTTCTTCTTTTTCCCTGCCCAAAATATGTGCAATCAATTCATCATCGTTCAGTTGAAAGCCATCTTCATTGCCATTGTTGTTGCAATAGTTCCTCTTTCTTTTCTCAAATTCTTCATCATTACTACAATAAGAACTATCGCCAACTAGTGTTCTAGATGTAGAGCCCGTCATTATCAGATCCGTGTCGTTTCCCAAATTATGGCCATTGTGATTTGTTTCAATCCTTTCGAGCATTCGAGTTGAAATAAATAAATAGAAAACCTAACGAGAGAAAAAGCTAAATATGCATTGAGAATCAAGCATGATTTATAGTCTCAAATCTGATTAAGTCTATATTTGTTTAAATTTCCTTTTTCTTTTTTTTAAAAAAAAAAAAAAATTCAAAGCACATCTAGAGAATTATAAAATTCATGTAATTAGGATTTGAATTTATTTAATAATTTTAATGACTAAAACTTGTGTGCATAGAAAAAAATCTTCTTTACAACCAAAGAAATCAAAAACTTATTTACGCAATTATATGATTTGATCTTTTTGATTTTTATAATTCATAATTTGTTTTTTTTTTTTTTTTTTTTTTTTTGGCTTTTGATTATTTATTTGAAATATTATATGTGCAAATAGATTTTGCATAAAATAGTACAGATTTTTTTTTAAAAAAAAAAGATTTTTTTTCACACTTATATAATACATAATTTTAATAAAAAAATCTGGGCTACATACATACTACATACATATATACATAATTACATGCAATAAGACGCTTATAAAGTTTAAGGAGTTCATTTAAAAGACGGTTTTTCTATTACTTTTACATTTGAAGAACAAAACTGTTGAACCCCCCCCCCTCCTCCCCATTGTAAGGCAAGTTTATGTATCAATAATGCGTAACACTCCTTTAAAACTATATATAGACCCTGAATCGCTAATTTAAATTACTGTTACGCATAAACACATCATGGCAACAATAAATTTTAAAATTCTCGTTATGAAAAGATGAAAAATCATTGATATAAAGAACACTGATGTAAAATTTGCTTAGTTTGTTGTTTAATTATATGCAGTTATTTCAAGTAAACTTATGTAACCAAATTGTTTCAGAATATTTAAATTGGGGGATCAAATCCTAGGACACTGATAAAATTGGTTAATCAATGTTTTTTTATTCAAATTGTCATTTACATATACTAAAGGAAGTCAGCAGACTCGTTTTCGATGAACATACATTTGAATAAGCTATCATTGCAGTGGTATATACCTTGACTACTGCTACTTGGATTTAAATTGGCCACATAATAATAATGCCTATTCCTAAATCTATTTATTATCTCACGAAAGACTCAAAAGAACATAAGATTTACTGTTTTTTCCCATAAAAAACTTATGCGCTAATGTACCTGAGACGTCCGACTTTAACAAAAGAAACGAGTATTCAGGAATATACCTATCTTTAGCAATTAGTATACCTTTTTCAGTGTTAACGTTTTAGATTTTTACAAGTATTTCACTGGTAAAAATCAAAAACTCTGAGCTTTCATATCTCTACAAAAACTTTCAAATAATAAAATTTATCTGTTTTATAGCGTTTTATAACAAACTTAAGTATAAAAATATTATAGGCATTTTTTTTTTCCTTTTTTGATATTTTTTTGTAGCAGATTTCAAAATAAAATTGAACAGCAGTTGATTTTTATTTATGTTATAAACCTCGTTAAGCTCTGTTGGACGCAGTTTAGTTCTTTTCAAAATATTAATCTTTCGTAGAGATATCCTCAAAGATGTGTAAAGAAAAGTATTTTTGGTATTGCCCCAAAAAAAGGACCAAACTTTGAATTTGAAAAAAAAAAAAAAAAAAAAAAAAAAAAAAAAAAAAACCTTCTTTTCTCTACGAAAAATGCAGCTAAAAAGTTCATCAATAGCTAGATCAATATATAACTTTTCGTGCACTTTATTTAAAATTTAAATCTATAACGTTTGTATAAAAAGTGGCGTTTATCTTCAAAAAGCCTTTAAAATTTCGACTGCATTTTATGCAAAATTAATGTGAAACATTTGCTTACATTTTAGTTAGTCAAATGCAGAATTTAGAATCGTACAAAAACTATTTAATACACTAACTTAGCTTGCTTTGCGTTTCATAAGCCATTGTACAATTTTTTTTTCTGAATCATTTTTGGATTAATTTGTTAAATGATGAAAATGGATTTTGGGGTTTATAATATATAATAGATATAGTAGGTTTTTAAATAGTGCAGATTAAATAATAATAACTGACTGTGATAATTATGATATGGGCAATGTATTTGAAGGTGATATATGCCAAAAGTAAATAGCAATAATAGTTGATGAATAGATAATACTTTTTTTTAAAAAATATACTTTATTTAGATATATTATGACCAATTATTATGCGCAATTAATGTAAGAAATATAAAGCAATTAAAGATGGTTTCCTAACAATTCAGCAAGGGTGTATTCAACTAAAAGCTACTTATATGGTATATTTCTGTCTATTAGTAACAGAAAAATTTCTTCATAAGATTTATACTACAAAATGATAGTTTCCTTTTTTAATCAAGGGGATGTATTCGACTAATGTACTTAAGAGGAGAATCTTCTGCCTATTAGTAATAGAATGTATTCCAGGCTTAAGATTTGTAAATAAACAGTATTAAGAGTCGCTTAACGACTGAACAAGGATTTTTTCAATAATGTACTTAAGAAGAGAGTTTTCCGTCTATTAGTAACAGAATGTATTCCAAGCTCAAGATTTAGATTATAAACAAGAAAATACAAGTTTATAAGAAAGTGAGAATACTATAAGTAATAGGGAAATAGTTGCTTATTTTTATTTATTATCGTATTTTTTAAGCATATTTATAGAAAAGGATTTTTATTGTACTAAATATTATAAGGAATGAAAAGAGTAAATGAAGTGTGATGTTAAGGATAGTACTTTAAAAGGAGCCGAAGCTTGGTTTGCAACACTAGTTGATTTTAGGGCTCAGTTAGTATAGGTTTTCAACGAAAAATCAATATTTTTTGCTAAAACAAAAATTCACGAGTAGTTTTTAGTTGACTCTATCTTGCGAATTTAAAAAGTTAATATTTCAAATAAAGAGTTTAAATTTTGCAATCGATTTTAAATCGATTTGTGGTCGATGCTATGTCAATGCACCTCTACTCTGGTTTTAACACTTTTAAAAATTGTGATACTCACGTATATTATAGATTAATAATTTCTCAATGCTCTAACTTACTTTTTTTTTTTTTAGGCTTTTGAGCCTTCCAAATGTAAATCCAGTTCATAAGTAAGAAACATGAAAAATAGAATACAGTCTTTTTTTCAGCACTTGGACACATCTCAGATTTATTTCCAATTTTTTTTTCCTTTTTGAAGGCTTCCCTCATGGTATCTCAAACTCTGTTAATAAAACATCAGTTATTTTAGCTGTTCTTATCGAAATCAAAGATTATTATCGAGATTTAATATAAAAGTACAATCTTAATTTTTATTTAAAATAGAGTTGTGTTGATTTAAAAAAGTAATGCTTATAAAAAAAAATATATATGTAAATAAAAAAAGCTATATAAAAAGTTGTTGTCTAAATGAGGTTTTAAATTGTGTTGTCTACAAGAAACGGGCCAAATCACTATTGGAAATACCCAGTGAAGGTGATTGAGTGTTCAATGCACGTAATAATTCTACGAGTTCATTACGAGTAGAGTCATTTAATTGATCTTCATTACCCAATACATGGTGGAAAATGGGAAGAAGACTGGGAATTTGGCTTTGGATCTATCGTTAAATAAATTAGAATTGTATTAAAGTACTCTGAACAAAATATTATACTTACAAAGGTATTATTAGCACGGAAAAGAGAGAACAAACAATTGAATACAGGTTCATTCTCTGCAAAGTCAGCCTTAAGAGGAAGTACGCTAGTGAAAACCGGTAAAACTTGTTCAAGAGGAACAGCATCAGGGCGAGCAATAATTAATCTAGCAACAGCACCTGTGGCATTATCAGTAATATTAGGTACGGGTTGATTTTGGAAAAGAGGATGCAATGCAGTCAAGATAACAGGGTATTGAGAGCTAAGATCGATTTGAGAATTACCACAAAGAATACCTAATGCATAAGCAGCATTACTTCTAACAGATTGATCTTCATCAGCACAAGCCTTGATGAAAAGTTGAAGTAAACGTTCAGTGTGAGGGGTAACAGCGCTCTTGATACCAGTAATACATTCACCAAGACATCCAATAGCCATGGAACGCTCAGGAGCAGACTTTGACTTCTTATAATACTTTGCAATTAAAGGCATGAAGACATCAAAGTAAGATGAATAGGACTCGCCTACTGTTTCACAAATAGTAGCAACAAGATCACCTGCAGCGCTAATCAGAAGGGATTCAGATTCGGCTTCCTCTTCCTCATCAACGAAATCCTCATCGTCATAACTCTGTTGACAGATAGATCTCTTTTCGAAAATGTCAAGAATATTACGAGAGATTTCTTCAATATGATCGGCAATAATACTAGGACCCATCAATTTAAGAGATTGAATAAATTCTTGACAAATTTGTACAACAACCATCTTATCATCTTCATCTTTCCACATGGTCAGGACAGTGGGAATGATGATTGTAGTCATATTTTGAACATTTTCATGTACAGGATAAGTTAAAGGCAAACCAGCCTTCCATTCATCAGAGCCAGACATGAGATAGAATGTTTTAAGGAAACTGAATAAACTACCAACAACTGCTTTACGAACACCATCAAATAAATGGAAAGAAAGTTCAGTTAATTCTTGGACTGCAGGCTCCACATAAGGCAAAAAGTGGGTTTGGGTGCTTTCAAAGATTTCTCCAAGAGCATCAGCTGCAAATTCTTTCTCATCAGCAATAGCAGAGTTAAAGTTAAAGGCACTATCCTCATCTTCCTCATCACCATCGCCCAAAGTGAGATCAATTTCGCTTCCAAAGTTAACGTCATCCTTCTCCTCAGCCTTACAAGAAGCAATAATAGGAGGCATAATAGTAGGAAGATAAGGGGCAAATTCTTCCCCAAATACACGGGCCATAATAGAGAAGAAAGCATAAGAACATTCACGGAGACGAGGTGAATCTAATGTCAATTGCTCAATGGCCAAGGCCATTAAATCCTGAGTGAAAGGTCTAAACTTATCAGCACCAACGGCTTCAGCAATAGCACCAGCTGAATCAGTGGCAACACCACGAAGTAAAGCCTCATCAGTACCTTCAGTCAAGGTCATCAAATGACGAATACGGGGCATGACACCACCAAAATAGGGTTCAAATCCTTCACCTGCAGCATGTGCAGCACTGCCAATAGCAGCCATAACGGTGGCTTTAGTTTCAGTTTGAGGGGCATTATCCAAAAGGAACAAAAGTTTTTCCATCAACATGGGCAAATATTGTAAAACTTCATCACCCAAACTTTCTAAAATGGCATCAAGAGCATTACATGCGTGCTTTGTAACTTCAGGGTTAGTGTCATTCATTAAATTGAATACAAGAGGCAATAAGACTTGGTGACTTTCTGAAATTTCAGTAGGCATTTCTTCAGCAAGACAACCCAAGGCCATACAAGCAGCACGACGAACAATAATTTCGGGATCTTGCAAGCCAGAGCAAACAAGAGGTAAAAGATCATTCAACTTGGGGCTCATGTATTCAGCACAGCCCTCAATGATAACAGCAAAAGACATCATGGCAGCTTTACGGAAATTTGGATCAGGATTTTGCATATAAGTAACTACAACAGGCATTACAATAGGGAAAACTTGTTGAGGTGGCATATTAGTTGCAAGAGCATTTAATACCTTGAATGCCAACTATTTTGTTTCAAAAAAAAAAAAAAAAAAAAAAAAAAAAAACTTTGAATAATTTAGCTTAATTAATCTTTCAAACTTTTGACTTACACGAGAGGGAGAATCTTCATCAACATCCTCAGGATCTTCTTCAGAACCAATAGGCATCAAACCTTCTACAATGAAGCCTACAAGCTTCAAACTTCTGATCTTATTTTGTTTACTGATGGTGATAAAAAATAAATTGAGTTTCAAATGTGCTTTTTTCCTAACTTTGGTAAAACTTACTATACAGCAGCCCACATGAGGAAAGAAAGGGCCATAACACGAAGGGAATCATCCAATTCACGGTTAGATCCAATAGTTAAGAAAAATCTAATTAAGTCAACCAAATGGTTTGACAAAAGAGGAGCATCCTAGATTTATTCCTAGCATATCAATATCCCGTAAAAAAAAAAAAACTTTTAAAAACTTCAACTTACCAACATTAACAAAGTATCAAATACTTCGAAAATTTCACCTGCACTCTCTTCATCTCCTTCTGTAAGACATTGTTCCAGCACATTAACCATACCAGGAATCATGTTTCTAAATGATTTCTATTTTAAACAGATTTAAATACACATTTTTTGCGAAAAGAAATATATATTTTGCGTGTTAAAAACTTACAATGTTTTCTTTGTCCTCATTCTCAATGAATTCAGCAAGCTTACCCAAAGTTCTATCAAGCAATTACAATTAATCTCCATCTCTCCCTCTTTTTTTCTCTTCTCTCTCTTTTTTTTTTTTTTTTTTTTTTTTTTTTTTTTTATAAAAGTTCACTTACAATACAGTAGTAACTCTAACACGTTTGCTCTCGGGATCATAAATTCTTATATTCTTGGAGGGGGGGGGGGGGGTTTTAGAACGGAGTGGTTTAAAAAAATAAAATTTTTC
>JAEPRC010000813.1:0-19561 GCA_016758945.1 Mucor plumbeus
TGCCCACAATCCCGGTAATCTTTTTGTCCAACAACTCTCCACAAATAGTTCCTAATTTCTGATATATTTATTATCACCCTCTTATTACATTTTACTTCTGCATTTTCCCAATAATCCCAATTGGGTTCTTTCTATCCCTTATCACTTTTTTGATCTGGCCAGGGCAAATAAAGCATATCAAAGATGCTACGTGCCCACTGGTTATTTTTATTAAAACTATTATAAATAAAATTATATGTTTAACCGTAGTATGATGGGATTTTAAATTTTATAATCAATTTTTATTTAATAATGTTAAGCCAATGCACTTGTAGTTTTGTATTAAACCTTTAATCTTAGGATAGATATCAGCAGCTATAGAGAAAAGGTATAAATTTGATGGAAGTTTTCATAGTATATATTGGATTATCATGTGATTTTAACATGGAAGTAGAAATTTGTTCTTACGAAGAAATGTGTAAATTTCAAGTAAACAACAGCCCTGTCAAGCCTGAGATTCGGCAGAAAATTTTGGACAGGCGGTCTTTTTTCGCCAACGAAAAAACTCCTGAAACTGCGGTTGTTCGAGACTTGAAGAATTTATTCAGGTTTAATAAATGCGTACAATAGCTATTGTTTGTAGAATATATTACTGTAATACCTGAATTATATGTTGGTGGTTTTTGTTTTTGTAGTTGCTTAATAAGATGGCTTGTACTTGATTTGATAATCATACAGGAGAGAAATAGTCATTCACAACAATAACCATATATGTCATTGTGGAGTGTGATGTTAAGAATTTTAAATAGATATGATAGTTCATGACTTGAAATTTGTCACGTTTTATTCATTTAACCAACGCTCCAAAAAGAAGTATTTGTAAGCATGCTTACCAACATATTTTATGCTTAATACTTGATATGGATTTAAAAAATTAAACTTGATTGGCTCTTAAATTAATCTGAACTACCTGCATGAAAATTGAATACAATCGAATCTAAAGCATTGTCATTCTTTTGTCATGACTTCTACGAAAATAATGTAGCTATTTGCTGATCAATTTCCAAAAGCATAGATAAAAATAACCTGTAAACGGATAATATTACTAAAATCTCAGTTCGCACAACCATATTTTATAAAATATCATCCAATAAAACCAACGGAACATTTTCATTTTAGATTAAGATAAATTTTTTTGGTTTTAGGTATTTTTCTAAATCCCTTTCTTTCTTTTTTTACATTATCAAATTGCTTATTACAATGGGATTCTTTCAATCACTATTTAACAAAGAAAGAGGGCACCACGTAAAAAGAGAGGTGGTTGCACCCAAAGATACGTTTATTGCAACTGCAAAAAATCCAGTACCAATAACCACTGTAACAACCACAGAAACTATACCCGACCAGCCTTCAGTCAGTCGTTGCAGTAGTCACCATAGCATCTCTTCGCACCACATTTTGCCCGCAACTAGTCCTACAATTCCATTATCTCCTCAACCATCCAATTCTACAAGTACTCATCCTAGCTCACCTCCTTTATCACAACGTACATCAAGTGAAGCCGTTCGTCGATTTCAATTATTAGAAGATGGTACACATACTCATCATTTGACACAACCGGCTCAAAATCGGATCGCTGCTTCGCTTAATGGTCTTGTGACAGGGATCGCTAATAAATCATTACGTCTCACACAATGGGCCGAACGTAAGGTTTCTATTGAAGAAATTATGAAAGAAAGGGCTGCATTAGATGTACGTCTGCATCGCGAATCGAGTGATACAACCTTGGCTCAAAAGTGGGGCACATGCCAAGAGACTATAGGAAAAGGTACCTCGGGCGTCGTAAGAGTAGCTCACAAGATGGAGGGAACAGGTGAACGCTTGTACGCCGTAAAGGTAAAAAAAAGAAAAAAAAAAAAAAAAAAAAAAAAAAAAAAAAAGGAATATATAATGCCTCAATCTTATTATAAATCACTCACTCTATCTCGCTCTCACACACAAACACACAAAATTAGGAATTACGCAAGAGGACTCAAGAAACATCTAAAGATTATATAAATAGATTGACTTCTGAATATTACATTTCATCAACTATGCATCACATCAATGTTATTCAAACTTTTGATATATTGCCACAAAATGAAATTTCCCCTATATTCTGCCAGGTAATGGAATATAGTGGTGGTGGCGATTTATTTGACGTCTTGTACGATTCTCCAGATGGTTTAGATGTATCAGAAGCAAATTGTTTTTTTAAACAATTAATACGGGGAGTTGCTTATTTGCATAATATTGGTGTCGCACATCGAGATTTGAAGCCTGAAAATTTACTATTGACATCGTCTGGATGTCTCAAAATTTCTGATTTTGGATCCGCTGCTTGTTTCAAAGGAACAGCAGTAGATAGCGATGGTGAAGAGGATGACGATGAAGAAGCATGTTCAAAAATTCATCTTATCAAAGGACTTGTTGGATCAGAGCCTTATATTGCGCCAGAAGAATTCATCGAAAAAAATTACGATGCTCGTCAAGTCGATGTTTGGAGTTGTGGTATTATTTATATGGCAATGAGAAAAGCTACACATCTTTGGCAAGTTGCCAAAACCGACGATGATTCCTATGAAAAATATCTCAGATTTAGACAACTTTTAGATGAAGAAAGAGAAAATGCCCGTAGAGAACATTGTCGAAGAAAAAGTTTCGAAAAGACATTGACAGAAGAACAGCGAATTCAAGAAAAAGCTAAAAGAGAAGCAGGTTTATTAAAAGCTAGAGAGACTATTCGAAAAAAGGCACGAGAAGGAAGAATTGATACATTAGAAGGCATTGATATCCAATCTAAAAAAGTTGTTTATCGAATGTTGGATCCTAATCCAAACAAACGAATTACTACTAATGAAATCTTAGAAACAGAATGGTGTAAGAAGATATACTGCTGTCAACCAGATACTTTATAATTTAGTTGTTATTTTTTTTTTTTTTTTTTTTTTTTTCAATATTTTTTCTTTAAAAATATAATTATATATAATTAACTCTTTAAAGAGGAAGAAGATGTTGCTGAATTACTTGTATTGGTATAATCAGTGATTGACGAGTTGGTATTAAATATCATTTGTAATCGTTTTCTATCTTTTTCTAATCTTTGGCATTCTTGATTTGCTTTTAAATTTTCTTGTTCGAGTATATCTACTTTAGTTTTCATATCCAGCATGCGTTCAACGAGTGCTGTTAATGCATCTTTTGACATGGCTTGTTGATGTTGTAAATCCTCATTTTCTTGCCTGAGTTGATTGTTTTCTTTTCGTAATTCAATACACTCACGCTCATATTTTGTATTGTGAAATGCGCTTTCCATTGTCATTTTGAGTGCATCTCTCTCTGCTTCAACATCCATCTTATCTAATCTTGATTGCATTAAATCATCTTTTAATTCAATTGCCTCTCTTTGTGTTTGAGATAATGCTAATAGTAAATCTTCAATTTGATGATGAAGTTGTGATACATCAGGCTCACGCAGAGATGAAATTGATGCTCGATCTGAATCCATTGATTTTTTTGGTGGAGCGCTGCTATACCAAGACATTGTCTTTTTCTTTCTGCTATTTCGACGTGTTTCTTTGGGATTTTTAGACCAAAAGTTAAATCGAACGGCTAGTACTTGTTCAGTTTGTTTCTGTTCTTGTTCTAATTCTGTAACATAGGTTTCTGCTATATGATCCATTTTCTCTTTTGTGATAAGACCACTTAATTCGACTGCATCAGAAATAACTTGTGTGGGATCATTATTATATGCATCGTATAATTTATTAGACAAAAAGTCTAAAATATCTTCAAATTCAGTGAGTTGCATAAGTTTTGATTCAGATCGTTTCAACATGGCAATTGATACACGCATAATTGTTTCAGCAGCACCTTCTGCAAAAACGATGTCATAAATTCGAAGAATGAGTTCCATTGGAAAAGCATAGGCAAATAAAGTCAAGAACCATTGAGATGCATACATTGGTACATTGACTTCATGAAGTTTCAAGAAATCCGATAAATTTGGAAGAATTTGATCTAATAAACTTGAGAATTGGTATAATCTTAATTGTAATCCTTCCATATTTAATGTAAACATGGTTCTCATTTCATAAGTTTCCATAATTCTAAATAACTCTTCTTAGATCAATGTGTAACTCGAACAAAAATATTCTTTTGTTATCTATAAACTGCTTACCTCACAAATACACAAAAAGCTTGTTGTTCGGGCATCTAGTATTTGTATATTATATATATTATATAAACAAAACGGGGTTAATCACTCTTTTTTTTTTTTTTTTTTTTTTCTTGCACTAACAGTATTTTAAGGAGAATCTTACATTTAACAACAAAGGTCCAACTAAAAAGGCTAAGCCTTGACAATAACCAACCAAAGAGTCATATAAACTATATGCCTTTAATACTCTTTCTAATGCTTGTTGCCCTGTACCACCCTCTTTTTTAAACATTTCAATACCAGGAAACGTTCGAGCTAAATCACGTTGAATGATACGTTCATAAGGTGAATGTTCAACTACTAATTGACCATATACAGTTTCTAAATTCAAAGAAGCAGATTGTGACATAGCTTGCCAAATAACACCTCTAACTTTTGGTGGAATACCAGCTCGTAATTTAGCTGAAACGAGATGAGATAACTTGAGAGCAACTGAACTAAAATCTTCAGTCAGTGCAGTCCAAAATTCCCAATCTATAGTATCTTTTACTGTTTCTTCATCTGCTGAAGTAACAGCTAAATTTTGAATTGTAGATAGATGGCATTTTAACTGATTTGATTGAATGCAAACTGATTTCGGATCTTCATCTAGTTTTGCATTTTGTCTTTCAATCTGAGCAAGAATAAACTCTACTGAATCCTGTGTGTGTGTATATGTGTGTGTGTGTGTATATATGTGTGTGTGTGTGTGTGTGTGTGTGTGTGTGTGTGTTTTTGCGTTACAGTGTTAATAAGAGATGTATAGATTGTATATCTTTTTTTATAGCTACCTGTGGTGGTAAGTTAGCATTCTCTTCTTCTAATCTTGGTAATAATTTTAAATCTTTTTCTTTTTTTAAATGAGCTGCTGTATGTAAACTATTTGTTCGTCTTCTACTATTACTCGTTGGACCACCACGCAATGAACCACTCGTTGTTCTTGTTGGAGATAATAATAAATTATGTCTAATAGTTGAACTTTTTGAAGTACGCAAATGAAGTGGTGGTCTACGAATATATTCTTCTTGTTGTTGTTCAAAAGCGTTTGCTAGTTTAGACATGGTATAAAATCTTAAAAAGGGGAACAAGACACATGTTTTCATTTGAACTGATTTTATACAAGAATTATCATCATATAGAACTCCGTTTTTTTATTTGTGCTATAAAATTAGGTACGCAACCAGTATAAAATAATGAGAATTGTGCAAGTAGATACTACACCTGCCATGATTAAAGTATCACGCTTTCTTCTTGTATTAATTCTTGATATAATATTATTGATACCAGGTATGCGATCTTTTTTTTTTTTTTTTTAAGAAATTAGTTTTGAGATCTACAATGAAATGTTATAGCTAACTTACTAACAATCCCACCAACTCGTTGATTCACTCCATGCATAATGCGTCCTTGTCTTGATACATCTTGTCTTGTAGCATAAGCTTGTCTACATTCAAAATAGGTTTAACATATACTCTAACATATTTTAATAGTCAATTACTCACTCTAATACCATGTCTGTCATTCGATGTGAACTCTCAATTCGATTACGCTCCGTCAAATAGTAATCTGCATTATCTCTATTTCCGGAATTAAAAGTTCTGATCTCATCTTGTACTTGATTCATCAAATTTGCTTTATCTCTGGCCATTTTGATATTGGACTTAACTCGTCGAAATTCCTTGGTATAATCGTATAATATATCTTTATGTCTACTCAATAAATGAATCATTGAAGGATTTGTTGGTGTAGCGCTTGGTCTATCTAAAAAATCACCCATACCAGTGATTACAGCTTGTAACTAATGCACAAATAATGAATATTTCAATCCAGAATCTAAAAACAACTTGTAGTAAATACCTTTTTTAATAAATCATCTGTCTCGGACTCTTGTCCTGTATTATCGAGACCTGTGGATTGTCCTATCTTGGTTAATACCGCGAGTTTGTTTTCAATTTCTCCCTCTAAAGTTCGAGCTTCTTTTCGAAGTTGATCCCAAGATTGAGTTGATATTGTGTTTTGATTGGAATCAATTAATGGCTCAAGCGAAGGAGAAGGAATTCTTTGCATGTTTTTTGTTTGAAAAGGAAAGGAAAAGAAAAGAGAACAAAAATGTCGGTTATTAAACACTCGAATAGTGACAATTTTCATTTGCTTGTGAAAAATTCAAAACTACATGCAGTTTTATAAAACTATGGACTATCATGAATTTGTTGACTATTTCTTTTAAGAAAATTTGAACAGTTTGGTAGCATACTGAAGTATTATACACAAAAAAAAAAGGGTGCTTTAGTTTTAAAAGCATTTGCAAAAAAAAAAAAAAAAACGTTTAAGAAAAGGTATATGTCTGAGAACGTTAGCTGCAGTGTTGTGAACAATAAACCTGAATTCCTTATAAAGAAAATTTTATTATAAATGACTTGAGAAAAAAAGAGCATTATATTTATCTAAAATCACTTTATCTATACAACATCCTGTAAATATCAAAAATGTATCATTTTATTGATTTTTATTTTCATCTGTAGTAGGTGTTGCTGTAGAATTTGTAGTAGGAGCTGGCGATGTTGTTGTTGCGATAGTAGGTGCAACTGCAGCATTTGGGTCGATCAATGTTGGTCTAGTTGTTAAAGCTAAAAGTCGTTTATCGGTATAGCCAGACTACATTATAGAACATTTAATAAATCACGAACTTTTCTTAAATCATCAAGGAACTTACACTTAATAAATCTTGTTCTCTAGGTACTCTCATTTGTAACATGGTATGATTTTTCAAACTTTGCTTCAAAACTCGTTTTAATGAATCATCTCTATTCAATAAGCACTTCCATAACCCATCAAAACCTTTGTATTGTAAAACCATACCAGAGATTGAATTATCTTGAAATGACAATTTTAACCAAGCAACAAGTGGTTCGATGGTAGCATCGGCTATAAATTATCAATAAATAAATAAATAAAGATTTCTAATTTGAATTGAACAATATACTTACGAGATAATTGAAAATATAATGTACGAGTGAAACTTAAATGATTCACTTCGATAATAACACCGTTAGGTGGTGTTTGTGCTGCTGTGGTAGTATTATTGGTATTATTAGTTTGTTGTGAAGTTGAATCTGATTGTTGTTGTTGAGATAGTGCTTGCTCAGATTGTTGTTGTTGTTGTTGTTGTTGTTGTTGATGATGATGATGATGTGTTTGCTGTGGGCTATTATAAACGTTAGAATAAGAGGAAGATAGACTAGATAAAAATATATTTTACCTAAAAGATTGTGATCTTTCTATCGATGCATCATTTTGTGGGGTAGATTGTGATGGCCAACCTTGTGTGTTTGAATTATCAGTATTCAACTGAGGAGATTGTTGTTGTTGTTGCAATTGTTGTTGTTGCTGTTGCATTTGTTGTTGCTGCTGTTGTTGTTGTTGTTGCAACTGCTGCTGCTGTTGCTGTTGTATTAAATGTTGCTGTCTTTGTTGCTGTAATTGTTGTTGTTGTTGTTCTAATAGTAGCTTTTTTTGTTTCTCCAACTCCAACTGCTGCTGCTGTTGCATTTGCATTTGCTGTTGTTGTTGTTGTTGTTGCTGTTGGCTATTTACCAAAGCATTCATACCTTCAATAAGTTTTCTAACTTCGGCTAAATCATTAGCTGCTGCTTCTGTGGCTCTGTCCATTGCAAAACTCATGTATCAAACACAAAGAAAAAAAAAAAAAAAAAAAGAGGAGAAAGTGAAAAAGAAAAAGAAAAAAAGAATTTTGTACCGGGATGGAAAATTATCATTGGGAAATTACAAATTCAACCCCTTCGTATATTATCAATAGTAGTGATTGTCGCTTAGTATGCTGCAATGTTATGATTCGTATTGGTGTAAAAAAGTAAATTATATTATTGCTCGGGTATTGAAGATGTTTCTTGTTTGAACAAGCAATTTTTTCATTGAAAACATTGCTCATTACTATGAAATACTAGATTACATCAAGAATTTTGGCCCAATCATTATTTGTTTAAATTGTTTATTTAAAAATAGTTGTATGGGAATCATGAGATACAAATGGAGCTATTGGCACCTGCTTTTATAATGTAATGGTACAAACGAAATCATTCTATTAGAAGAAACTGTGCTATCATTGAATATACAAAAATATAATTTACATCGTCGTACATTTAAAAAGAAATCAGTTACATCTCAGCTTATCTCTTCAAACTTGATTGAAAGCAATAAAAAAAACATCAGAAAGTAGATCAATGGCTCTTGATGCTATCCATAGCAACTATCTTGGAATAGGTTAATAAAAAATATGCTAAAAAACTCTTTAAAAGGGCACTTTTGTTGCATTGCAACACTTGTTATTGGTATCATGTTTTCACACAAAACTAATCAATTTTTTTAAGTTATTCGAAGATCAGTTACTCTATGTGTTTGCGCTTGGCTTTACTCTTCATAAACTTCATATTTTTGTGAAATAAACTGTATATTGGCTTATTCAGCTGTAAAAAAAAGCTGTTATTACTGCCTTTACATCGCACAAGGGTTTAAACTCATAAATATGCAGTAACCGCTTTAAATTTCAATAAATAAATCGTCAATAATTGCATCAATCGATAGCCCTGAATCAAATGCATACACTCAACATAGAAATTATGCTGAAAAAAGCTAATTGAAAGCATAGCGCTCGATTGAGGATCACTTTTTAGCTCAAAACATATAAAAGCAGCACTTTGGAGAGCGTGTTTTGTACGTTTTTGGACGATTTCAATGCTCTAAATTGTACCAAATAATTCTTCTCAATTAGTAGTTACATCCTATTGCGGTTTTGCGGATTTTGTGCACTGTTCATTTTTTGATGATTTTAGACGAGGTATACCTCATCCAAAATCTCAATTTGCACAAATCTCAATTTTTCACCTCAAAATAGCTACTTTTCAATAAGGTAATTATGGACACAAAATAACCGCAAAAGCTTATTGTTGCTCATAAAAAAGTTTACTTGTGAATTTTGAGCCAGTTTTTTTGATATTTTTTTGAAAAACTAATTTTGAATAAAAACACAAATAAAAAATTAATTTTAGTTGAAAATACAAATTTAAAAAATTTTATCTTTTAGAAATTTTAATTTTCTACTATATCTGTTATTGTTGTTAGCACTACTAAGTATACATTCTGTAAAGAAAAAATCCTTCATATTCAAAAAAAAATCTGAAAATTGCGAAATCTTGTCAAATGAAAAATAAAATGGCATTTAGGATTTTACAGTTTCAAATTCCGCTTGATGAAAATTTTATAAATGCTAGTTTTATGCTTTCAGCGCACTATTTCATATCAGTATTAAACTCTTTACGCCCACAAGTATAGTGTCTTATATTATGTAGCTTATTAGATTGGTATTTATCATTGAGATTGGCTATTCATTTAGTCATTAAGTGTATGTATCTTATCAAATGCTTAAAACGGGATGGCTGATGGCTGTTGGTACGTCAGGAAATGCAACAGCACTTTAAAAGAGAAATTGAATACTATCAAAACACTGCAGTGTAACGATTGCAACGAAATCACAAGAGTATATAGGGTGAATATTAGTTTGTAACATATTAAAAGATTACTGTATTTGTATCAGTTTGTAACCTGTGACAATCTCAAATACTGATTTCAACGCTTGATGTAGATGGCCAACGATGACTCTCAGGATCTTAAATACTTGGAGTGCTTTTTTATCTGAATTAATATAAATTACCCGTAGTTTGGTTCTGTGCTTTCTTTTATCGATCATCGAAATCAAATCAAACTCATCACAGTGAGTCATCCAAGCCACTCTACTTTACTTCAGCGAAAGTTAAATATTAAAGTCTGTAACCATTACTGTAATCAGATTTTTTTATTTTCTTCTTCTACTACTTTTCGAACTAGTTTAAATTTATTACAAGATGCCTGGCCTTTATATGCTCGATTATGGAGCAGGAAATGTCCGCAGTTTAGTCAATGCCATTAATCATTTGGGTTATGAAATTACTTTTGTTAAAGAGCCATCAGACATTGCCCTTGCCGATAAACTTATTTTCCCTGGTGTAGGAGATTTTGGCTTTGCTATGCGTGCTTTACGTACAAAGGGATATGCTGAACCATTAAAAGCATATATTGCATCTGGAAAACCTTTTATGGGTATCTGTGTTGGTATGCAAACACTTTTTGAAGGTTCTTCGGAAAGCGATGAACCTGGTTTAGGTGTTATTCCTGGAAAGACCATTAAATTCGATAACACAACCAAGGCAGTTCCTCATATGGGCTGGAACCATATGCAACTCTTAAAAAACCAGCCTGATGGATCCACTGGACAGGCTGTCAATTACAACATTGATGAGGATAAAGTCTATTATTTTGTTCACTCGTACTGCGCTCGTTACAGTGAAGAAAACAAGGATTGGGTTTTAGCTACTACACAATACGGCGATGAAGTTTTCATTTCTTCTGTACAAAAGGGTAATGTTTTTGCTACGCAATTTCATCCTGAAAAGAGTGGTTATGCTGGTCTTGGTCTTTTGAAATCTTTCATTTCTGGAACTGGTCTTGTTGATGAAAAGACTGTTATTAGTAAACCTCCTGTCAAACTTGAACAAGATACATTTACTAGACGTATTATTGCTTGTTTGGATGTTCGTGCTAACGATAGTGGTGATTTAGTTGTTACTAAAGGTGATCAATATGATGTTCGTGAGACTGATGGTGGTAATGACGTTCGTAATTTGGGCAAACCTGTTGAATTGGCCAAACGTTACTTTGAAGAAGGTGCTGATGAGGTTACCTTTTTAAATATCACAAGTTTCCGTAACTGTCCTTTAGGTGATACACCTATGCTTGAAGTCTTGAAACGCACTTCTGAAAGTGTATTCGTTCCTTTAACTATTGGTGGTGGTATTCGTGATGTTACTGACCCTGATGGCACTGTCCACCCCGCATTTGAAGTTGCTGGTGAATATTTCCGTTCTGGTGCTGATAAAGTTTCTATTGGAAGTGATGCTGTTTACTGTGCAGAGAATTTCTTTGCTAATAATGGTAAAAAAGATGGCACAACTGCCATTGAAACTATTGCTGAAGCTTATGGTTCTCAAGCTGTTGTTATTTCTGTTGATCCTCGTCGTGTGTATGTCAAAGACCCTAAGGATACCACCCACAATACTGTCAAGAACTCAATTCCTGGTCCTAATGGCGAGCAATACTGTTGGTATCAATGTACTGTCAAGGGTGGTCGTGAAGGTCGTGATTTAGATGTTATTCAGTTAGTTACTGCTTGCGAACAATTAGGTGCTGGTGAAATCTTGTTAAATTGTATGGATCGTGATGGTACTAATTCCGGTTTCGAGCTTGAGCTTATTAGTTCAGTAAGAAATGCAGTTAAAATTCCTGTTATTGCTTCTAGTGGTGCTGGTCGTGTTGAAGATTTCGTTGAAGTTTTCGAAAAGACAGGTGTTGAAGCAGCTTTAGCAGCTGGTATTTTCCATCGTGAAGAAGTACCTTTACAAGCTGTCAAAGAGTTTGTGAAAGAATCTGGTGTTGCAGTTAGACCTATTGATACAACCACTTTGTAAATATATAATTATAATAAAATCTAAATGTCATATATATATATATATATAATTAGTGTATACCACTATATTTCAAAAGTAATGAGCTGTAGTATGTATAAACATTGTGCTTGAATGTATATGGTATAAAAATGTACATTTTTGCATAATCAACTATTCTTTCTTGTTTCATCTGAGGCATAATTTTTATTATATATAACTTTTATTATTACTGAAACCAACACTAATGACTTTATGTTTTAAAATACTTTATTTTACAATTAACTCTTTGAATAAAAAATACGATGTGAAAGAGCAGCTCCAAGAGCTTGCTTTTTATTACATGTGATTATATAAAATCATGCCATCTCGAGCCCTCAAAATCACTTGAAACTTAAAAACTGTGGTATGGTAGATTTTTTCATAAAACAACGAATATTTTTTTCAAGGGGTAAAACTCATGTGCCTTGAATCATTATACATACATGCATTTTTCAATAAAATTATGATTCAAAACGAGTATTTACAAAGGTTTAAATGCCTATCATTAGCACGCTATTTACATTAAATGTTGAAAAGTTATTATATATAGCCACTAGCATCCCGCCACAGGGAAGAAGTGGCATTTCGTTTCTCTTTTTTAAGTTCTAGAGTAGGCTTTGTAGGAGTGAAGGAGTTGCAGAAGCATCAGGCGATTTTCTATTTTGAGTCACCAACCAAGTGTATT
Source organism: Mucor plumbeus (assembly GCA_016758945.1). Lineage (NCBI taxonomy): Eukaryota > Fungi > Mucoromycota > Mucoromycetes > Mucorales > Mucoraceae > Mucor > Mucor plumbeus. Next base: position 12,497 of record JAEPRC010000813.1, read on the forward strand.
TCGCTTGTGTGACGCTCTAGTCACCACGTTGTTTTCTTGTCCTTTTGTATATCTAAACAACAGTTGTAAATAATTATATATATAGATTTTCAATTCTACTCTTCTTTTTTTTTTTTTTTTTTTTTTTTTTTTTTCTCTCTCTTTTTCTTTCTTTCCTTTCTCCTTTTTGTCATTTATTTAAAGTTAAATAAATGGCAAAATCAATGACAACAAGTCTCTCAGAGACAATGGCCAAACAGAAGAGACCAATTTCATTTTCTGGAATGAATGTTCGTCAAGTAAAATCAGAATTAACTGCACAACTAAACGACAAGGAAAAATTATTGGGGAAAAGCGGAACGAGTCAAATTAGTCGAAATGCCTTAATAAAACAAACTGATGTTATTAAAAAAGAAATATTGGATTTAAATCAATATGAGCAAGAAGATGAATTACCTGATGAGATTAGATCCAAATTAGAAGGTTTAGCTAATGAAGTACAGTTTTTAAAGAGCTCAAAGGTACAAATAAGATTAAACTTTCTTGAAAAAGAAAAAAAAAAAGGCATGTTTGATCTAATATTTCCTTTTAGTCAACTGGTTTACAAGATAATAATATAAATCCTTCTTCTACTCTGTTATTACCTCCTGCTCCAACTAATTCTTCACCTTCAAAACAACGTACAAAAGTAGCAAATGGAAATAGGCGAAATCCTGATATTGAATTTGCAACTGAAATTGGTCAGGGATTGTTGATTGAAGTACGAAAACTTCAAGTAAATATCCAAGAAAAAGATGAAACAATTAAGCAATTGGAATTAGCACTGGCTGATAAAGAGCGAAACCAAGAATCTTCCCAAAGGCACTTAAAGCAGAGAGAAGAAGTTGAAGGTAAGTCAAATTATCTAGATTTTTTTTTTTTTTTGGTGGAAAAAAATTAATAGATTTTATAGAGAGATTAAAGGAAGAAAATTGGAATCTTGAAGTTGCAAACCAAGAGCTTCGTACACATTTATCAGAATCAAATCAAACCATAATTAAGCATAATTCAGAATTCAGCAGAGTTACAAAACAATTAAAAAGCCAATCTGAACAAATTGATATTATGAAAGCTCAAGAAGAGAAAAATACATCTGTAATGGAAGCAATGAAAGCTCGCCATGAACAAGAAACATATCATCTTAGACGGCATGCAGCTAGTTCACAACGAGATAATTCCCAATTACAAAAACAAGTAGAAGCATTAAACACAGAGCTTAAAATCTGCAAAGCAAAACTATCTATTAAATTAGCTACTACTTCTCGTACTGAAGAATTAAATGCTGTTGAGCCTAATGTTGAGCCCACTCAAGATCAAGATTCAGAATCCGATCAAATCAATAATGCAACATCTACCACAACTATTTCACCACAATCTCGTAATCAAGCTATGGAAACTGAGACGTTAAAGCAATCTTTAGCTCATGCACATCGAATCATCTCAAATCTCAGAAGCTCTTACCATAAAGAAAAACTAGAGAAATTTGAAATCAAAAAGATGTTATCAGATAGCCAAGAAACAATTGAACAAATGAGTAAGGAAATGACTAGTTGGAATGCCAACAATACTATCTCCTTAGAAAACGGTGGCCATGGCCGTACAAAAGCAAATGGTAAAAAGAAGCCCTTGACAAAAAAGAGAAGAGGTGGCGTAGCTAGACAACCTAGGGGTCTTTGTCCTAACGAATCAGACACAGATCAACAACTCGAATTGAATGAGGAGGATGACGATGAAGAGGAGGAATTATTAGGAAGTGAGGAGGAAAATGATCATGAAAGTGCTGAAGAAGACCCAATGAGTTATTTTGGAAATGTTACAGGAAATACATTAGATAGTATGTTTGCTAATAGTACTCCCTTTGCTTCAATTTCTATGAAGCCATTATCTTCTGAATTGGAAGCCAAGGCTCAAGTTATTGATGCAGGTACAAATACCGATCCTTTGGAATTTGGAGCATGTGCTCATAATTGTTCTTCTGAATTATTATCATCACCTTCAACATTGATGGTTTCATCGCCATTACCTGTCAATGAACACCAAGAACGAGAAAGTGATACACGTTCTGACTCCTTTGTAGTACAAGACAGAGATGTTCCTCATTTTAATAATCAGGAGACGTCTTACGAAGATGGTGCTACAACAACAATCAATGCAGCTAATAATACAAACAATTCTAAAATTGAAAACAGTATTACCCGATCTGATGAACCTTTATCAGTCAATAATGTACCAAAATCTCATAATATCAAGATACCATCAGAAATACCGGCCGAAATATATATTCAGGAACAAATATCAAAGGCATTGATCAAGGAGAGACAAGAAATAGCTGAACGTGCAGAATCCATTCTTTCTCCTGAACAGATAGAGACATTGTTGCCTAAAACCCAACATTTACAATCAAATTACACATTGAAATCGTTCAGAAATGATACCAATGATTTATCGAAATCAACTCCTAAACATAACGATTCTACTGAAAGCCAATTGATACCTAAATCAGATGTTGATAGATTGATTGAAACAGCTATTTTGGAAAAGACAGTTGATATGATCCATATATCCAAAATGGAAGAATTAGTTGCAACTTCAGTCCAAAAAGAAAAGTCTACATTTGAAAAGGAAATAACAGCAAATATGGTACCTAAGATTGAGGTAGATGCCTTAGTTCAAGAAGCTACAGAAAAGGCAAATGCTGAAGCAATTCAAGTACAAAAGGAGATGGTAACCAAAGCTGAGGTAAATAATTTGATTCAAGAAGCACGTAAAGAGTCGATTGTTGAAGCTCAAAAGAATATGGTGACTAAAACTGAAGCAGACTCGATGGCTTTGGCAGCTGTAGCTTTAGCAACCGAGAAATTGATCAAAAAGAAGGCTCAAGAAAAGGATGCATTAGTTTCTGATATGATTTCAAAAGAAGATGCGGAAGATATGGTACAACAAGCATCATTGGCTGAAAAGAATAAGGTTCAAGAGCAAGTTAATATGGCACTTGCCACTGCATTAAAAAAACAAAAATCTGAATTAGAGATGGCCAAGAAGTCTGAAATTGAGCAAATGGAAGCCTCCAACGCAACAACACTAGAGAAATTGCAAACAGAGATGGATACTGCCAAGAAACTTGAATTAAACAAATTGATCTTAGAATTAGAAGCTCGAAAAGATACAGAATTGGAGGGTCAAAAGAGAGAGATTGAGGCTACCAAAACAATTGAATTAGAAAAGCAGAGATTAGATATACAAGCATTAATGGAAGCTAAATTAGATGAACAAAAGCAAGAAATTGAATCAAGAATAGCCGAAATTGAAAAGCAAAAAGAAGAGACAAACAATGTTAAACAAGCGGAGATTGATACTTTGAGCAAGAATATTGAAGCTTACAAGAAAGAATCTGAAGAAACAGTGCGAAGAATGAAGACTATGCTTACAAAAGATAGTGCAAATGTGCTTGTGAAACGTGCAGTAGCCGAAGCATTAGAGGCTGCTGACAAAAAGCATTCTGAAGCTTTAGCAGGTATGATTTCAAGAGAATTTGCTCTTCGTATGGTACAAGATGAAGTGGCCAAGGCATTAGAAACAGAAAGAAAAGAAGCTAACGAAAGAGAAGAATCTGAAGCAATGCATATGATTTCCAAGGCAGAAGCTGAAGCTTTAGCAAAGGTTGCCGCTGCAGATGCAATTGTCAAGGAGCGCCAAACAATGGCAGCTCGTGAAAAGGAATTGATTTCTAAAGAAGAAGCTGATACGTTAGCAGAAGCTGCTGTAAGAGAGGCTGTTGATAAAGAAAGAACTGAGTCTGCTTCGGTTTTAGCCAAGGAAAGAAAGGCATTGCGTGAAAAAGAAGAGCGTATGATTAATAAGGAAGAAGCTGAGCAAAACACTAAAGATGCTGTTAGAATTGCATTATTGGAACACAACAAAAAGGAATCCGAAGATATTAGTACAATCTTGCATAATGAGAGCCCTAATCCTAAAAGATTTAGTTCCCAAGATCAATTAGAAGCACCAAAATCTATTGAGCGTTCAGTATCTACATCAAGATTAACTCTTCCTTCTGTCAATGTATCACCTGCACCTTCTGTATCTACACCTGCAAGTACAGGCCGCAAACTGAAGTTGTCTAGTTCGGTTTCTTCTTTGAGATTAGGTTCTGGTAGAAAGGAAAACAATATTCAAAAGAGTCAACGTCCTAGTACAGAAAGTACTGGTAATTCTTTTGGCAGCTTCCGTATTTTAGAGAACACCAAATATGGTTCGCATCGTCTTCAATCAAAATCATCTATTAGCTTACGAGAACTTTCCAACAAGCAAAATTCTTCTTCGTCTATCTCTACAATGTCGTCTGCTGAAGATCACCATAATACCATTGGTAGAATGCCAATGCCCATGAGATCTGATGAGAGTTTTACTGGCTTCTCAACTAACGGTGGTACTGATGTTCAGGTTATTTCAGCTATTACTCAAACCATGATTGGTGAGTGGATGTCAAAGCATACACGTCGTTATGTAGGTGGTGGAATTTCCGAAAATAAGCATCAAAGATTTTTCTGGGTGCATCCATATACAGGAACATTGTATTGGAGTTCAGTAGAGCCTGGTTTTGAAGGAAATGGGGCCAAGGCCAAGAGTGGTAAGAATAAAGCCTGTAATACTTTTCATTGCTTGAATAATTAACTTGTTAATTCTAGCTTTTATTGAGACTGTATCAGCTGTACCGAGCCATGATAATACTGGAGCATCTCCTATGAGCTTATTAATCCGTACTCCTAAGAGAGATCTTAAAATAACAGCACCATCATTAGAACGACATGAATTGTGGTTGAAGGTAATTAACAATACATGATATATTGATTTAATTTGATTCTAAACATGTGTACCTAGTCTTTGTCTTTTTTATTACACCGACCAAATGATACCAATAATCAAATATTAGACGAGCCAAGACTTACATCAGATAGCAGTGTTGAAAATGCTGGACATCAACAATCTACTAACTCTGCCACAATTAATACAAAAGCTTCTGATAGAAATATCCCTCAAATAATGGATGTAACTCAATACGATTCAGATGATTCAGATGATATGGTAAATATCAGACAATGCTGTGATGGTAAACATGATGTCTCTACTTTATCGCGTGGGCAGCACCATCATCATCATTAGTAAATATTAGTATATAAAATGTCACCTTTTTTTCTTTCCTCCTCAAAAAAAATATAAATATCTATATCAATAAACAATAAAACCTGTTTTTCTTATTTAATAATATTGGTATCATGAATTAGTTTTGAAGTATGAATATATCACGTAAGTATTTGCTATAAACATTAGAAGAAACAAAAATTTGCGTATCCAATACTCTTCATACATTGTCAATAATACTCATCAAAAAACTGAATAAAATTACATAATTTCTTCTTAAATGTGTAATATGTCTGTTTTTTTTCTTTTGTGAACTATTAGACATCGTTCAAAATCTGAATTGCGTTTATCTCTCTCTCTCTCTCTCTCTCTCTCTCTCGGAAAAAAATAGGTGGTAATGGCTACGGTTTTATAATTTTACTAATATTTATAACAAAAGCTATATCATCAATTTGACATGCATTTCTATTATTTCCGATGCCCTAATCTAGATTACAATGCATTGTAATCATAGAAACAATTCTTTAAATTCATTAAACATGATGTACAAAAACTTCTACTAAACGGATTAATGTAAATTTTACAAAAGCTTCTTGAGGTAAAGAGGCACGGTTCATTCTATAAGATATATATTATAAATAATCAGATAAATCAGGATTGGGAGGCCTTAAAGACGAAAATATCTTTTTCTCTAAGTTACAATGTTACAAATGAAATAGCAGCAACAGGATGAAAAAGCAGAAACTTAATAAAATAGAATATTGCCAATACATTAATGTCTATTAAATGATCACCGGGTTTTAAGTTGCTCAACTAACGTAAATGCTTCATAAAATGTATATAAAACGAAATATAAGTAAATGTAAAATAGAAGGCATATAATCAAATACATAAAAATTGTTAAAGAGATTTTGTAATATAGCAAAGTATAAAGAAAAGTATATCAAAAATAATATGCATATGTTAACCAAAAATACAAATAAGAAATGAGATGATAAAAGATGGTATTTATTAGCTTAATTGATATTTTATACCTATTTATACTAGTTGATGTTTTGTTAAAAGGTCCCTGGTAAAATGGGCAAAATGAAGTAAAAGAGGATGTTTATATTATCATCCATGTAAATAAGAAAATATTTGATCCTATATGGGTTAAATGTGTTGTTTTCGAATATAAGTTTATGTAATCACTTGCGATGAAAGATAAAGATAATTAATATGCTTGATTTATACTTTATACTTGAGTCCGCATAAATTGGTTTGAGCCGAGAATCCGTCTGTTTCAAGAGTATTTGAGATTTAATATAAGCTTGAGCTAAAATTTTGAGAGTATAATATTAAATGGCAATTTAAAACAGAATGTAATAAAGAAGTTTTATTGTGTGTAAAGATATATGTGATAAAAGACGGTTTTATTGATTATATATTTCATTTGGTATTTATACCAATTAACTGGTTATACAAAAGTCAGTGAGTACCTGACATTAATAAAAAGAAAACAAGAATTCTAACAAATATAAGCGTAAGACAATTTACATAGCTGTCTACACACACTGTTTTTTATTTTTTAATAAAAAATGCTCCCTGCCAGGATCGAACTGGCGACCTTCAGATTATGAGACTAACGCTCTACCGACTGAGCCAAGGAAGCTCGATATGATATTGTTGTACCCAAACTTAACTATAAGACTAGTGTAAAAAAGGAGCCCACTACAGCTTTAGGCAGTCTGGGGACGTCTTAGGAAACCCTAATACGCCTTCAAATTATTTTTGCAGTCGTAACCAAAATTAAGTGAGCGCTCAAGTAGTAATTTTTAGCGCACAATGTTTGTTGTTTTTTTCCCTATGTAATTTTTTTCTTTTTTTGTATTATTCTCACACTCTTTCCAGTTTTTTTTTTTTTTT
>JAEPRC010000814.1:0-16908 GCA_016758945.1 Mucor plumbeus
GGCATAATGAAATTACAAATAATATAAATAGAGTAGAAATATAGACTTATTGCACACTATCCATTTTTTTAATAAAGAAGGATTTAAACTGTATCTTTTTTTAAAGCTTTTCTCATTTTACTGCATACTGCACTAAGCCCATAAGTAGCCAACAATATTCCTTGTCAGATGATATGTTTCTTGATAGTAACCAGTCAATATATCTATAGAGTTTGTAGGCCCTTGATAATAATTGTGTGATTAAATCCATATTATATTGATTGGTATTTACTATGAGTTGTTAGAATTAAAGATTGGCAGAAAGTGAGTTGCCACAAGATTTAAGATAAATATTGTCGCAAAAGAAATTGTATAATTTAAAATAAAGAGAACTTTAAAAAGTAAATCACACACAAAAACTAAAGAACTTTATTATAAGATGGAAAGCATCTCTTTTATATCCAAACTTCTTTAATTACGACTAATCTAAATAAGTATGCATTACATATCCTGTTGTGTCAACCATATCTATGCCGCCTTCTACAATATTAACAGCTGCTAAATCTAAATATATACATTTGAAGTAACATTGAAACTCTAATTCAACATGTCCATAAATAGTATATTTTACTACATGGCATAATTTCATATATGTTACACCTTATGACTATAAACAGTGGTTTGTATTCAGCTATATCTGTCTATTTCTTTCTATTGTAATACCATAGTATATTCCAGACTTTTTCTCATATTTATAATCATGAATTAATGGGCAATTCTCACAATACTAAAAAAGGGCAACTTTAACAGTATTAATAATTCTAATTCCCAGAGCATCCATACTGCCACGCAATATCGCAACATGGCATTTGCTTTGACCGGATTATTGATGAATAATCCTCCTCAAGGTATGTTTGGATAATTATTCTCATGATACAGTTTAGGGAATTATACTGGTGTGGTCCCTGAGATAACCATAATAGTTAAAACATATAAAAGCAACCACATTTTACTTTTTAAATAAACTTTACTATCATTTTTGATTTTTTATAACAGTTGAGAAACTGATCAATTCATTCTTTTTCTTTAATTGTTATTTTTTATATTGTTTCGACAATTCATATCCAATCAAACCTATGTGATACAATAATTCCGCATTCCACGATATTAACTGAGCTTTATAACATATTACACAGCAATACAGAACATGTCTTACTAAACTGTGCCATTATCTTTGATTTATCAGAATATATATTATTGAATAAAAAATAGAAAATTAATCAATATTGCAAGTAAAGAGATGTTGTTTATTTGAATGAAATCGAGAGAGTTTATATACTATTTAATTTGAGAAAATGATGGGATAATAAATATTGTTGTGGATGTTATTGTTTAATAGAAATGTATTGTGATATAATATCGTGTTGAAATATCATGCTGAAAAATCATGCTGCTGGAAGTATGATTTAGTTGCTTATTTGTTGATCAAGTTTCGGTCCTTGAACTATTGTTTACCTTTCGGATTTGACACATCTGGTTAAAAGAATGATACATCAATCTTAACCAAGATGCCTACACAGAACTGTGGATGCAGCCGAAAGTCTATATTTGTATGAATTAGCATATATAACTTTGGCAGTTTAATTCTGTTCATATCAATTGTATTTTAAGTGGGAATCAGATAAGATGGAGATCAATAGTGAATAAATGTGTACATAACATTCCACAATTTTGAAAGCTAAATTGTATTCGACGGTGCTCAACAAGGTTTACAACATGACTAAAATTTAACTACTGTTCAATTTAACGAATATTCTCAAACTTACCACAAAAATGTTGAAAAAAAAAGCATTTAGAATTTTTTTATACTTAAATAAGGTATAAAACACCACAAAGCCAGTGGGGTTTTTTATTATTAGAAAGTGCTAGTATAGCTCAATTTTTACAGAGATACTAATACTCAAAGTTTATAGCTTTTAGTAGTGAAATAATTGCAAAAATATAAAACATTAGCACCGAAAAAAAATTATACCAGTTATGAGAAATAAGATATTTTCGTAAACATGTTTTTAAATTAAAGTTGAAAATTTCAAAAACATCGACATGTACTATTATTTTGTTTTTAACTGGCACACCAAAAAGTTAGGAAGAGATGAAGAGTCAAACCTAATTTTTAAGTAAATAGTAGTAGTGAATTTTACATGTTGTCTCCAAGTAAAAAAAAAAGTAAGGGTACATCACCTTGGACAAGGGCCATGATAATTTGCATTCATAATGTCTAAGTAATTCGTGTATCAAGATTTTAACTTCTTGCTATTTTTGCCTAACTTATTTGAAGTTTTTTATTGTATTAGGAATTTATATGCTAGTAAAATGTCCATTTGTTATTACATATTATTATAAGAGAGTTATTAGCTCTAATTCCCGATATGAGCGGAATCAATTAATTAGACATTTTCATGAAGTAAACATATTTTATTGAATTCAATTTTGAAAAGGTCAGAAAAATTTACATAATTGTGCATGGAGGCCCAGACTTTACTTTGTTATTTACTACACCAATAGAGATAGTAACAGAGCCAGTAGATTCTTCCTTGCGATTATAGTGATGGTAAAGAGTTTGCTTTTCTTCATCATAATCGCATTCACCGATATTTGTCTGAATATTAAGAGGTTTTCCACCAAAATGGAAATAAGGAACAAAAATTTCAGTTACACCAGCAAACTTGTCAGACGTGGAATAACCTTCTTCTTGCAACTTGGAGAGCTCTTCAGGTGTAAAAGGTATAAAAGAAAAGGTATAATTCAAAGCATCCAAATCAAATTCGGAGGAAATGGGGGTACCCGAAACTTTGGAGGCATAGGGGCGCTATTTTGTATGATGAGATTTCATGTCAATTTCAATTCAATTTTGCAACTGTCTTACCAAAACTGCTTCTAAAACTCTCCCTCCATCATACAAGTGCTTTTTGGATAATTTACTATTGCCATCATCATGTTCTAAATAATCTTCTTTTGCCTTTTTAACAGAATATATAGAGAAATTCTCGCCATTCCAATGATCTCCGTATTCATGGTCATTGCAAACATCATAATTCCATAAACTATGTACAAAAACAAAGCTCAACACCATATTCCAAATAAAAAAGTAATATTACTTACGTAAAGTTGATGAGATTAGTCTCCAAAGCGTAAATAACAGCATCTAAAAAGTGAACATGCTTTGAATAATCATCATCTGCAAAAGCAATCTTGTTATTCAAATCCATTGGAATGCCTACTTCGCCAAGAATACAAGGCTTTTCGCCCATATCTCGCAATCCATCCTGCTTGATATTTTTGATTTGGCCACGATAATTTTTCTTGGCTCCATTTCTACCAAAATAAGTTGCACCGAGTACATTACCTCCCTATGTGAATAGTAATAATAAACAATCATATTGTTAAAAAAAAAAAAAAAAAAAAAAAAAAAAGATGTGATCACTGTACCCGTTGGAGGCATTGGACATCATGAGTTATTTTTCCATTAAATTTCTTGTAAAATACGCAATTGAGATCATACCAATGAGGGGAGAATATCACATTATGGTGATGATCTGTTTCTTTATATACAGGGGCTCTCTACAAAAACGAAACAAACGTGTGAATATCTTGAAGCAACATTCCATTGCCATTACCATACTTCATTTGCTAACGGCTCTACTAAACAATACCAATCTTGTTTTACACTTTGAATTGATTTTGCATATCTATTAACAAGAGGCACATAAAAATCATCATAAAAAGATATCTTTTCACCAGTAATTGGATTCTTTGAAAAGTAATGTGAGTCTATCAATACAGGATCACCAGTTGTCTCATTAGGCTTCCAAACACCATGTTCTTTCCATACACATTCCCCTAACCATGCAGAAACACGATTTGGGTTAATGATTCGGTCATGTGATTTTTTTGTTGGGAATGGCCATGATTTAATATAAACACCAACTTTTTGTGGGATACGATCGCCCAAGGCAAAACTTTGTAATGGAGTTGGGGAATCACCGAAAATAAGATTTACAATAGGATCGAATTCATTTAAATGATCTAATCCAATATAACCTGGGTGAGGCTCATTCATAAATTCAAAACCTAATATAGCATCCAAATCAACAAGTCTTTGAGCTAAATGATGAAAAGTATTGATAAAACAATCATTTAAAAATTGCTGAATTGATTTTCCTTGATATTGTCGATTTGGAGCAAATGTATCTCCTGCAAAAAATAAGGTAAACATTGTACATGATGCTAATTTAGTATAATTAGTAGGCCAAACCTAATTATTAAATAGTTAAATATCTACAATTTAAGATCTAAATTTGCATAGTTTACCATAGGAAGTGGATCACCAGGAACAGCATTTGTATTATGCACATAAGCAGCACCGGTTTCTTTAAAATTCTTGATATTCATACCAGCAGCTTCAAATGTCCATCCAGGGGCACCGGAACCACCAGAAAATCTTGACCACTATCAGAAATGTATTGATAAAATTGAAATTCCTTTTAAAATTAATACTTACAGTATCTTGATGTGGATCAATCACACATTTTAGCCCATATTTAGGCATAAGATCAATCAATTTTCTTAAATATTCAATGTATTCTTCATCATAAATGCCAGGACCTGAATGTTCAAGACTTTCCCAAGGAACCAATAATCTGACAAGTGTTAAACCCCAAGCTCTAAGTCTACTAAAATGTTCATCTGCTTCTTCCAAGGGAAAAGGTCTTCCCACAAAACTAACGTTTTTATGATCCCAAAATAAATTATCATCATAAAGATGAGTTGAACCAGGATAAGGCTTTGTCGGTAATTTTGAGGAACCGCAAACATTGATACCTCTCATAAGCAATGTTCTTCCATGTGAATCTTTAAACCATTGACCTGAATGTTTTATAGTAGTATTCCAATCTTGAGCAGTTTCTGAATAAGTGTTTTCACTATCAAGTGAATCTATACTTGATAGATTTAGTTTATTAGTCATTTGTTGAACGAAAGAAAAAAGAAACAAAACTACTACATAACATCCCTCCCTCATTGGTTTTTATTCATTTTAATTAATGCCCATTGAGTGTCCGAATTTGAGGCTTATTATAGGGAGGTTGTTGTTCTCTTAAGTATCTGCCTGCTTCAAGATCTGATAGTACATCCTTATAGTATAATCGAATTTCATCTGATTGAACTAAATTTTTATCCACCTTTTTTTTTTAAGAGTTGTTTCAGTTTTGTTTAAATGTTCAGCACATTTCATTAAAAGTTTTACCTGTGCTCGCTTTTCAAGAAGTAAATTTTGACATTCATTTAGACTTAAATTGTATGTTCTGAGCAAATAACAAATAGCAATTGCAGCACTTCTTCCTCTGCCAGCTTTGTATAATGATATATAATATTAATACTAATATATATATATATATACATATAGAAGTATTACCTTTGCAATGAAGATAAATGGTGCTTTTGGGTTTATCTTGCTTTTGCTTAATAATTTCACATATTCCTTGATGGATTAAATCAATAGATGGTATCGAAAAATCTGGTGTCTCTAATCGAATTTGTAAGATATCAAGTTCTTTATACAATTTTTCATATCCAGGAAATTCCTTGCATAAATTGACAATAGTATCTACTTTTTCCTGAGCATGTAATTTTTTGATTTGTGTGGGCGTTGGTAATGCGCCTAATATTATATAGTCATCTACTCTGTTATACCACTCCCATCCTGTGAGACAACTAAAGCAATTGACAGCCAACTTGTTCATGTGTTTAATTTAAGGGAATAAAACAAGAAAACTGAAACAAACCTTGTTGTAATATAAAGAAATATAAAACCTCACCCAGATAAAGAGGTTTGCTTCCTTTGTGGGTACTTTAAACATGGAATCAGTTAATGATTTCTTTATAATTGGTCCACTTTTGCTATTCTCTGCATCTTCCATCATACGCACTTCTTCTTGTAAGGCTTTACTAATTCCCAAAGATGAGTTTTGCTGATCGGGATGTAATCTTTGCATTTTAATAAATGAACAATAAATTGAAAAAGCAAAAAAATGCAGTTGATATTCATATTTTATTATTATGCAGTTAGTAAGATTTGGTGGCTTGTTTTGTGTTGATTTTTTCAGGGCAGCCCTATATTGCATGGTTTCATAGTTTTACCTTGCAGAACCTGTAATTTTCAGTGGTGATAAAAAGACATTAGATTGTTAGAATGATATGTTTACTAGGTATATTATTGAAACTATAATTGGAAAATTACAGTAATTGTAAATGCGGGTCTTTATTTTGTTCGTCGTTGGTTTGATTTGTGCTCAATTCAACAAATCTTTCTCCTAGGGGGTTGGAGGGGATACAAAAAAATGGCGAAAAAGTTGAGACGCGTATAGAACTTTTAATAGTTCGTGTGATGGCAAAAAAGTTTTCTTTTTCTCTTTTTTTATAACCTATATAAAAAACTAATAGTTATAATTATGGCTGAATCATCAGAAGAAGAAGTCTTTGAAGTCGAGGAAATTCAAGCTCACAAATTCACTAAAAAGAACAAAGTAAATTTACCTCGTATTTTAAATGTATTTGAAGACTCATTTCTTTTCAATTTTTTTTTTTTTTTTTTTTTAAAAAAAGGAGGTTTTATATTTTATCAAATGGTTGAATTACCCTACAGATGACAATACCTGGGAAAAAGAGGGCAATGTGTAAGTCCAAAACATGTATTTTATTAATAGAGCCATATTTATCATTCTAAATATAATTAGATTTGCTGTTGATCTGATTGAAAAATACTGGAGCGCCATGCCATCAACATCCAAAGATAGACGTCAATTTGAAAAAATTAACAATAGTCGTAAAAATCCTATTAAATTAACAGCACCACCTATGGTTGAAAAGCAAATACCCACTGTTATCTCTACCGACCCAGTGTCTTCTCCTGTATCTACCTCCAATTCTATTACAACTCAATCTGAGACATCTTCTGTTGTTGCTACTGCTATTAAAAATGCTAAACAGCAATCAACTTTAGATAGTATCTTTGGTGTATATAAGGGCAAAGGAAAAGAAAAGGAAGTGGCTCAACCTCCTAGATTACCACAAGTTATTGCTACTACCACTAATGAAGATGATGATATGGAAGATGATTTACCTGTTGAGACAATGGAAATTGACAGCTCCGACGATGAAGCTTATGTAACTCCTACTCGTACAGCAGAACAATCAATCTCGATATCAGATAGTGAAATGGACACAGAAGCTACACTATCAAATAACTCAGCGACTACAAAATTAGCAAACAGTAATAAACAACAGCAAGAAGATTACTTTTTAAAACAACACGAAAAAAAGAGAAAGAGAGAAGAATTAGGATTTGATGATGATTCTTCGATTGAAAGCATGTCTCCACCGCCTAAAAACAAAAAGGCAGTAGTTGATATTGAAGAAGTTCAAGATGATGAAGAGGTTATTTTCGATGAGAAATATGCAATTGACCCTCCTTTGGATTGGGAAACTCAAACTGAGCGTGTAGAATATATTGGGAAAGAAATTGATCAGTCTGATCTCTATTGTCTCGTCAGATGGTAAGTCTAAAAAAAAAAAAAAAATTAATAACGCGTTAAACAACCTTTTTAAACGCGTTTTCGCTTCATTGCTAAATAGGAAGGATGGTGTCAAGTCTATGCATCCATTGAATTTAGTAAGAGAAAAGAGACCTGATCTTGTAAGTTGATTGAAATAATTCATGCGTAACCTGCATGTTAACAGTTTTAATTGTTTCTAGGTTATTGACCGCTTTGTAAAGATGGTAAAGCAGCAATAGATCACACTTGATATTTTTGACATCTTGTCTGTTTATTAGAACCTTCAAACGCATCGCTTTTTTAATAAAAAAAAGTTCTTTATAGCTGTATTTTCATTTAAAGTATTTTTTCGGTCTAAAATAAGCATCTAAATATTTTAATTAGCGGGAATTAGTAGCAGTATATTTAATATTTTTATATATATGCTATTCTTTTCCTTTAAAAAAAATTTAACATACTCTGGATATGCTTGATGATGCTCAAAGCTTTTACTTTTTGATTTCCTGGCTGTTTATTTTAGAAAAAATTCTTTGAATTTGCCTGAAACAGCAAAACTTCGCGCTCACAGAGTGAAACGTCGCTGCTACCTACGAATGCTTCAAGTTACACTTTATACACTTGTCTGAAATATATCAACTGATTGATTAGAGTGATTCTTGACGTCTGGAATAACGAAAATAGCTCTCAATACACGCAAATAATGAGAAAAACTGCAATTTTAGGGCTAGCAAACACCGATTTCAAATATCAATATCTTTATGAAAAAACTAGCTACAAAAATGAAAATACAATCAATAGGATTCTCATTCATTACTGTATACTATATTAAAGTATGGATAAATTAAAAAATTTAAAATTATCCAAAGCTCCATTTTTTAGAGAATTTAAGCAGTCAAAATCTGAAAAATCTGATTAAATGCTAAACCTTTCGAATCCTTATGAATGGTCGTCAAAACATTCAAAAATCAGAATTTTGCATTTTAACAACAAAAACGTAGTTTAAACATATAATAAAGTGAGAGCAAAACGTAGGTATTTACATGCTTTATATAATGCGCAAATTTCAATATACAATTTGTATGTAAAATTTTGACTTTTGTACATAGAACGGTTTTACGGTTAAAGGATTTTCACGCAAATTTTTGGCTGTAAAATTTTAATAAAAATTATTTTTATTGAATAAAGCATCAAATGCTGTACCTGGTTGTATTTTTTTTTTCTCTGTTTCAATATTGATACGAGTCTGAAAAAAAGACAATAGGGAATCGGAGATGTCAAAAATCGCAAAATCGGAGGAAATCTGGGAAAAAATGTCAACTTTTTTAAAAGCCACCACAGGCCTAGAAAATCTGAGAATTAAGTTTTTTTTTGTTCATAACATCATTAGATGAAGCTATGTAACACTCTTAAACAGAATCAAGACAACATGAGGATAATTTAAAAAAGTAAAAATTGGTTTCAAGTTATAATTTTTTTTTTTTTTTTTTTTTTTTTTTTTTTTTTAGAAAATACAAAAAGCATAAAAATTAAAAGTTTTGGGATCAAATAAGAAATATGCTGGTAATAAAACTCAAAATTCCAAAGGTTTTAAAAACAATAGAAACCAATAGCTAAATACTCTCTTTTAAAATTGTGTATTATCTGATCTTTGGCAAATGATGGTGATGATGGTGATGATGATGGTGATGCTTATTCTTGTACCAAATGTATGATATAGATGGCAAGGTGGAAACTTTGTGATACCATCATCGCCAACCACTCAAATTAATGAATTTGAGTAGCCGTTTATCAGGCTCCTGGCATCAATTTATATACAAGTTGCTAATATAACAAAATATTAATACATTACCCTGCATTTATGCATAAATGAAAACTATTTTTATTATACTAAATATTGTTGTTGTCAATATCGTGTTAGAAAAAAAAAAAAAAAAAAAAAACTCAAAACTGAAAAGAGTTTCATGATATATTCTTAGTGCCAATTTAGAAAACGTATTTGTTTCATGATGGCTTTCGTTGTCTTTCGTTTTCAAAGCGTCAAAATCATGATCGATAACGAACAAAAAGACTCTTTCGATCTAAGAACTATATTTGGGCATATATGATTTTGTAGCCACCACAAAAAAATAACAAAATGATGGAGTTTGCTTTATTGCATGATTATTTGTTTTGCGTATACATTTATGTGTTTCCATTTAACATTTTCATGAAATAACATTCTTTTAAATAGTAAAAGAGCCTTTAAATGGTTATGAACTTGAAAATAAACTACCATATCATGGTAGAATCAAACTTAAAAATATTTTTTTTTCTTGTACCTGGTTGTATTTTACCGAGAATACATCTTTTAGTTACACAGGGGGTGAGAAAAGAAAGAAATGTTTGATAATGTAAATAAAATATTAACTTTTGCCTGCTGATACATATATATATATATATATATATATATATGTGTGCTGGTTTAAATATAGTGTTTCTATAATTACACCCATTTGCCAAGATGATGAGCATATGTTTTGTACCTTATACCAGTATACATATTGCCAAGGAAATTATGCTTCAAAAGACATGAGATAGTCTAAAAAAAAAAATCAAAAAAAAAGTTGAAATTTCGAATCTAATGATACAAAATTCACCGGGGAACCCACTTTTAAAGGAAATAACTTTAAAGGTCTGATAATGAAAAAATGATATTATGTTGCTTTATTATAAAATGATAGCAAAGTGTTGGGTCACCAAGGCACTTTTTTTATGTGTCTATGATAAAAAGCAAAAAAGTGAAGTGTGTGAAGAGCTAAAAAAGATGATCAGTAGTCAAAACAAAATCTATTCTTGTAAGAAAACATGATCTAAAATGGAAACGTTTTCACACAGCCACCACCACAATTTCACAAGTATATCATAATGTAACTGACAATTGTAACACACAAACACACACTTCTTTTTAAAGAATCTGTATATCAAAAACGTCATAATGGGATGCATATTATAATATATAAAAACAATATTGATGTATATATAGATATTCTCATATCGTAATAGTAAGAAATTTAAAATGATATTATACTGCTTCAAATTAAGTAGAACAGAAAAAAAGATGACAGGCTATAAAACGACAAGTTTGTTGTTATTATTATCAACTCCAAGTCAGGGCTGATGTATCAAAAAGCTTAAAATGGAAGCTGCGGTTATTGTACTACAATTTTTATAAAGTTTTTGTTTTGAGCCCATTTTTGATAGTTAATTTGTTAAACAAAACAGCAAGTTTTAATTTTTTTTATTTACAGGATTTTTGGTTTAGAATATGATGATGATAAATATATAATAAAATAATAATAAAATACAGAAAAAAAGGAGGATGATGAGAGGGAAATATACGAAAAGGAAAGGAAGGGATATGAACAAAATATGTATAGTAAAAGAGATCTTTTTTTTTTATAAGTGAACACCAGTACAGCCATTTTCCATACGTAAATGTCTATTTAATGCATCCATACGGGCAAATGATTTGTGGCAATGATGGCAAGCATAAGGACGAATTCCCCAATGTAATTTCTCGTGTCTATTACGATCATGTTGTCTTGCGAATCTTCTACCACAATGAGAGCATGCATAAGGACGTTCAGAAGTATGTGTACGCATATGAGATGTGAGATTATAAGGACGTGTAAATGATCTACCACATTCATGATGTTGACAAACATAAAGAGCACCTTCAACTGGAGTTTTTGAAGAGGAAGTTTCCTTGGTAGCAGCAGCAGCAGCAATGGCAGCAGCAACAGCTTTCTTATTTGCAACCTTATTCTTGACGCCTTTACCGCGACCACGACGAGTTGGTGTTGTTGTTGATGATGTTGTTGTTGTGGGTGTTGATGGTTTAGTTACCTTATTTGTCTTTTTGTTTTTAATAACAACTATTTCAGGTACAGGAGATGATGGAGGAACAGAAGAAGCAGAAGTAGATTTTGAAGAAGATAAACCTTCGGATAAGATTTCCGGAGATGTTTCCCGAGAATTGTTATTGTAAGTCCAATGAGACCAATTTGTTTCAATAAAAGGTTGTTGTTGTTGTAATACTTGCTGTTCAGGGAAATTTAATGCAGCTTCATGTTCAGCAATAAATTGATCTACTAAATCAATTGCAGGTGCTTTGTGTTGAAAGAATTCAGGTACCATCATTGAAGTAAAAGCATCTAAAGAAGCAGCAGCTAAATCATAAGACTCAAACTGTCCAAGAGGAGGAACCATAAGCGTAGAAAGTTGTTGTTGTTGTTGTTGTTGTTGTTGTTGATAATTTGTACAATCTTCATTTGGACTAGGATAATAGTATTGACAATCTTTTGAAAAGAATGAATTTTCAAGTTGATCAAGTGATGTAAAGTAACCTTGATTATTATTAGAAGAAGGAGGCGATGAAAAGATATCTTGAGTATAAAATGTAGAAGTATTCATTATTATTATTATTTTTGATATTATTTTATAGAAACAACTCTTTTTTTTTTAAAAGAAAATAAAAAAACGATGGTCTTTTTATATCAAAGAAATCCTTGGTGTAACTGATTCATCCTATTCGCTCTCTACCCGTTTCCGATGAATAATTTGTTGTACAAAAAAAAAAATCTTTTTTTACTCGAATTCATATGACCCGAATATGCGCAATTTTGTCGTTCAAAATTTGGAAGTCTTGGTTGTATAAAAAAAAAAAAATGCTAAAAATAAATCAAAACAGTATCATAATGAAGCATATGAGCATTTTTTTTTTAAAAAAAAAGATACAGATATGAGTAATTTTAAAAGAGATGATCAGGATAAGTACACATTGAAAAAATATATTTTTTTTTTGTTATATTAAATACCCAATATTCAATAAAATCAAAAAAGTAGTATACTATTGTCTTATAGCATGAATACTTTCATACATGGCAATTTCTCCTTGTAAGCCACCTCCGTTTTCCTTTCTTGGATTTTACTTTTACCGGCAATCTCATTATAGAAATGGTATCATGACCTTTTCCTCTCTTTTCGTATCTAAATTGTATTCAAACGTTGTCAAATAGACAACTACAACAACTGAAAATATCAAGTTTGGGCCAAATATCCTTGTTTTCATTATTAAATGAATGTTTTCTTATGTTTTCATATTTGCATCTAGAACCTATATTTGGTATATTTGTATCTTTGTGTAATTCCAGATTTAACAAAAAAAAAAAAAAAAGTTTTTCTACTACTAATAAAACATAATACACAAATTGAGAGCTTACTCGCTGCATTTAATCGGTCATAAATGAAATAATAAATCAAAAAGAAATAGTAGTAGATCATAAACATATCAATCAATGTCATCCTTCATTCTTTGGGGTGCAATATTTTGGCTTGTTTTTTTTCTTTTTTTCCATCTTGTATGACAGATCTTTTTTATTTCAACTTCAAACTCTACATGAATGACTGAATCTGAATAAGTTTTCGTACGAAATCGCCTTTCTATTGTCCTATCCTACGTGGCACAGTATGCTCAATTTATATTTAAATATGCCATGAATATTAATATAAAATGTATAATACCATAACCAAATAGACATATTATAGATATTCTTTTAATATCAACATGTCTGATGTAATTTCTGATCTGACTAGACTGATTAAAAAGAATAAAAAAAAAACGAATATAATACTACTAAAAACTGTTTAACTCAACCTATTGTTTTTATTTGTAATACAGCAAATTACACAAAACAAAAGCTTGGATACTGGTCTGCTGTGAAACAGTAACAGCTGCAACGTGGATTTGGTTGTTGATGGGGTAAAGATAATGAATTCGCCCAGGGACATTAACAACCCCTTACAATCTGAATATTACATTGACAAGTAGATCCTTAATTTTAAATTAAAACTTGATTTTTACAAGATATTTCGATATAATTTGATGAAAAAAAAAAGAACCGCGAAAATCTTTTAACCCGTACATCTAGTAAGATTCTCTTACATTTAATGCACCTTTTTTTTTTTTTTTTTTTTTGCATACATGTATATAAATATATCCCATAGTGCCCTACTATAAAGAAAACCACCCACAGCCAGGACGCCTCATTCTAGATTTCAACTTTTTTTTTTTGACAAAAAAGGAATGAATATATGGCTGAAGTATTTATAAATAATCAGCCCACGTTAAAATAGTTTGAATAGATCTTAAAAAAGCAAAAAAATTTGACAAACAAAAGCCTCAGATTATAACCTTATATTTGCAAAAAAAAAAAAAAAAAAAAAAAAAAAAAAAACCTTAAATCAAAGAAAAATTAAAAGAGGCGCCTAAGAGGCGATTGTTGCCAAATATGCTGCCAAAGTTCCTGGATTTTATTGCAAATCAGATTCCTTTCTTTCATACACACAACTGTGCATGTGTGTTGTGTTCAGCAAAGAAGAATAAAACAGAACTTTAAAAATTGCCAAAATAACGTTGCTTAATTTTTACATTCTTGATTATTATATTCGACCTGTCTTCTTTTTTGTTCTTTAGTTCGATGTATTCAAATGTATGCGCCTTGAGTCTGTTTCTCCCCTCACACTCACATATATAAACACAGAACAAATAAAAACAAAGGCAAGCTACTGTTAAGGAAAAATCAGGTTTTATCTCTTACTCTAATCTCAATAAAAACTCTTCCATATGTAGATACGGAACAAAAAAGAATGCCTTTCATTTAAAATGCCACATTTTTAAAAAGAAAATGGCACTACAAACAAACAAGTTTATATTTAACACTTTGCCACTATTTTATCTCAAATAAAGTAAATCTGAATCCTAAGCCATTTTTTGATAGAGGATTAATAAAAAAATAAATAAACAAAAGATTCCAGTAAATGTTTCATAAGTAATCTCTTAGTAGATATCAACCGTGGGATACCATACCTATCACCTGCTGCTGCTGCTAGTGTTGTTCCGCTGTTGTCATTTTGCATGATTAAACTTCAATTTAAATAATTTAAGGAACGGCAAATCATATATGGAATTTCAATAAAAAATTGGGTTGATGTTTATACAAAGAGCTGATCATTTGATTATATTGCCTTTAAAGATCGTATTTCCGAAAAAAAAACCGCGACGAATTCATGGCTTCAAATTTTCACAAATTATCATATAATGTAGATCTTGAGCGTATTTTATCAAAAGAATAATATATTACTATGCATATAACTCGTCATAGGATAATAAACCACTTTAGTGCTCGCTTAATTCATTTAGTTTAACTCATAACCAAATTTAACAACCTCGAACAGTCTGAGATTGCATAATAAATAAATATTCAAATCCAAAGTTAAGTTAGGAACAAGTTTTATGTTTTTAGTATTCGTAGATGATTTTGGGATACCAAAAAATCCTTTTGCCCCTTATACTTTAATGAAAGCATGTCATATACGTACTTGCTTGTACAGCTATAAATAGCTAAAAGCTTAAACTTGCATCAATGCTAATTGCAAATACTATGTCTCAAATTGTACCGAAATTAGAAGTTTAATTCTTTAGGATACAAACTTGAGCGAGAAATATTGAAAAATATATTTTGGATATATTATTTTTGAAGTAGTATAAACTAAAGCTAAAAGAAAAGATAAAAATCTTTAATATAACGTTATTATTATTCAGCTTTTTGATAGAAAGATGTCCTTACCAGATGATACAATGTTAAAAATACAAGAATTCAAGTTTTCTAATATAGATATAAAAATATCGTACACAGAGATTTTAGAGATTTTTGAAGCCAAATAAATTGAGTTGAAGATATAAGTTGGAGCATTAATTTACATCAATTTAAAATAGTTATCATATACTATAGTGATTTGAATTTGTAATAGCCAAAATATGAATAATCCCAAATGACTGATGTTTTTTGTCAATCTGATAGACAAAATTAAATCAGACGGATTTTTGGCTTGCATTGAAACTTTTTTATCTGAATTTAGCAACGATTTTTATTCAGTAGTATGGTATACTATCATATGTCTAAAGTCAATGAAAATAAATAACTGATGGGTTATTTCTACCAATCATGCACTCAAATTTGAGCCATGCAAATTCCCCGTCTCATAACATTATTAATAAGTTCTTAGTATGTCCTACTTTTATTTGTTGCAGTTTGGATAGAATAATGATGCTTTGTATCCGCAAAATATGTTTGATAATATCTCTACAATTAAAGCCAGTAATACTGTTCAAGTTTGCATTGACTAAGTTATTCGATCTATAAAGCTAAACTTAATTTCATTTAATACATAGTATAAAATATAGAAAAAGTGGGTAATTCATTCTTATAATTTAGCCATCAAATCAATGGGGGTACTAAAATTATAATTCTGGGCATTGTTATAGCTGTAGTATATATTTTAAAATTTTCGGCTATTCGAATCAATATTTATTGATTATAAGCATTTTTTCAGTTGCTTTATTTTTTTAAGCAAAGGAAAAGAGTTACTTTTTAAAAAACATGCGCTAAAATTCTTTAAAAACAGCTATTGATTAACAAAATCAGAATATGTTATTTATATATATATATATATACTAAATACTATTTATTTGTTGTATTCCACCAAGTATCATACTTTATCGTCTTCTAATAAACAAACAATAGTTCATACAATCCACTAATTACTATTTAGAACATGATGAAAGAACAATTCTAGAGTCGGATATAAGAAACGCCTAGCTTATTATTTCTCAATCTATTAACCGAAAGGCTCGGACCACTCAAATCTCAAATCATAACACCATACTCTTTTACCTCAGCGGTTAATTATTCAAGTAGCTATCAATATATATTAAATCACAATACAGACACAACAAGCGCAGCATTAAAACAAGGCAATTCACAAGCTCTGCAATCACGGCTTAATTATAATTGATTAAAATTAATCCATAAATTACTCTTAAACAGATCTAATAGTTCAACACCGCTCTTATTTATATCTCAGGAACTCTATACTAAATCATTAGAAAAGGCAATACTTTTATATCTAAATAAACCTTATCTTGTTTTTATTGTACAGTTGAAGTGCAGCGGAATTACATACTAAAAGCTTGATAATCATAAAATAACTTAATTTACAAGTATCACTCACAGAGTTCATGCCACTTGAAATATTAAAGTGCAGCAATAATAAAGAGATACTCAAAGTGAACACAATAACAAACGCATGCGAAAATACAAAATACTTTTGAACCAATACATGTCGTGTGAACGATAGCACCCTTGATCACAGTGCAATCGATTACACAAATGACATATATACCAAGAAGTATTTTACCTAATTCAATAAATAATAA
>JAEPRC010000815.1:0-19506 GCA_016758945.1 Mucor plumbeus
GTTCACTTTGAGTATCTCTTTATTATTGCTGCACTTTAATATTTCAAGTGGCATGAACTCTGTGAGTGATACTTGTAAATTAAGTTATTTTATGATTATCAAGCTTTTAGTATATAATTCCACTGCATACGCAATAATAATTTAGACAGCCCCAAGAGTGTGCAATGCTACCTTGCTTATATCGGAATTCAAATGTCTATGAGAAACATACGGTACATACTCAAACGCAAAGGGTTCAAGCCTAAAAGGAAGGTCAAGAGCAATTTGGTGCGTGCGGAGAACCGGGCAAAGCGTCTTGCGTGGGCTAAAAGACATCGCCATTTGACTACAAACGACTGACGTAAATGGGGTTTTTCCGACGAAACCAGGATCAATATGTGGGGTTCTGACGGCAAAACTTTCTATTGGACTGACAGGCCCACTGAGTTGCTGCCTCATCAAACCGAGGCTCAGGTCCAGGGAGACGGTGGTGGCGTTGTCTTCTGGGGCATGATAACAGCGGAGGAACCCAGTTATGGCTCCACAATTACTGAAGGAACCTTTAACTCAGAAGTTTATGCTGAAATCCTGGAGTTATCTTTGCAGGACACTATTGTTGTGTCAATATCTATATCAAGGTCGCACATCCAATGTTCCAGTCTATAATCGGTATTATAGTAGCTTAAAGTGTGTTCACATGATCTACATCATGTTCTCCACGTCGTCCCACAGCATCTCCTTAAGATAGTAAATCTAGTATTAGTTATAATGAAAGTATATAAATACATCCTCTGGATGTATCATTAATAAAAGTGTAATATTTTGGCAAGATTATTTCTATTGACCCTTTTTTTGACATTTCAACTATGGCGTACTAAGGCTTTGACAAGAAAACCTTTAGTTTCTAGCATGGCAACGCAAGTCTACATACTTCCGGTGCTACTAAGAGATGGTTAAGACACCACTGGTACTCTATGGATACTGTTCTAGTTTGGCCCGCGCAAAGCCCAGACCTGAACCCCATTGAACATGTCTGGCATCAGCTAAAACTTTGTTTGAACAAGTACCCTACTAGGGCCACCACTATATCCGAATTAGAAGAGAAAATTGAACGGGGACGGTATAAATTTACAAAAGAGGTCTGCCTTAAATATATAGACAGCATGCCACGTCGAATTAAGGCGGTTATCAGGAGTAGAGGGGGTCCAAATAGATATTAAGCTTTTCTGACATTAAATAAAATCCATATTTCAGTTTTCATAAGGCTACCATTCCTTTTTAAATTACATGATTAAGGCGTATAATATATCATCCAAAAGCCAAGAACTCAAGATATTTATTCCATTTAAGACCTTACCAATAGCTCTAATATTTATTGAGAAAATAAGCAAAACACTGGATCGTTTTTTCCCTCATCGTATCACTAATTTTCGCAGCATTTTGTTTTGGTAGAAATTCAAAGATAATCAAGTTTATCTAAAAAATAATGAAGGTTAATCAAAAGGCTCTGTATATAAATGTTAGCCAAAAGATCTGAATTGGACGGATTAAAAGCTACGTTTTGATGTTAGGTTTACTTGGAGGAGGTAATTACATTTGTATGATGTAAAAACTCATTTTAATGCGTTACCTTGAAGGTTTTATTTACGTAATTTTAATGGTAGCTATGGTTGAGATGCCAACACTACGGGAAAGAAGGTGTAAAATGAGGTATAAACTACAACTTTTCTGAAAAAATACTATGATATTCGCTGCAAAAACTGTTTTATATGAAGAATGTATTGGAAAGATATAACTTCATAATGATTTTACGTAAAAAAATAAACAATTCCAGATTTTAAAATTGCTATTTTCGCGTTTTTTCCCATAGTGCAAAAGTAAGATTGAAGATCACGACAGTAGAAATCTATTAAGTGCTTGTAAGCTGTTCCACACTATAAGTATCTAATATTAATTAAATTTATTAGCAATAGCTGCTAATAAAAATTTTATCAATTGCATCTTTTTTAAGCGTGGTAGTATTTGTGATATGATTCCCAACTCGGTTTTGGTTTTTATGGTTTTTTCAAATATATTCATAAGTTGTAGTCCATTGAAAAAGTTAACGCTTACCTGATTTACGCATCTCGATGTAGTCGTATACGATACATTTAGTAAGGCGTATTTTGTATAGGGCTTCTGATGGTTATGGATTTATTCACTAAAACAACTACAAAGTAGGTGTTTCGTGTTTCTTACGGTTTAATAGCTGTTTTTGGCAAAATCCAAGATTTTGGGAGGAACAATAAGCTGATAAATATTGAATCCATATGTTCTGGTCTGTCATAATGGGATAAATCAATTGATGTAAAGTTTGTATAAGGGTTGCCAATAGTTATGGTTTTATTATCTAAAATTTTTACTAAGTACGTAAGTAGCTCTAAACATCTTTTTTGACGTTGTTCTTGAAAGAGGCCTGTCATATTTTCGATGATACTGCAAAGAAGAGAGATTACATTTATATCCTTAAAACCACTATGAAGGATGCCTTAAATTGATATGGTTTTGACTCCAAAAACATCTATTCTAAGCAATATAAGGACTACAAACATACTGTACTACGAAGCTCACAAAACTATGGTTTAAAGACAAAAAATCTAACGCAATTTAAACTTACAACAAGACACTTCAATATCCTGATTAGAATCCGATTAAACACGTATGGCATTCCCTACTGCGGTATGTTAAAGAATAAAGTAAAGAATGAAAACAAAAGATTGTTCTTATGTTCTATAAAAGACAGAAATTGTACAAATATTGATGACATTGTGAAAAAATATATTAAGAAAGGTATTACTATATATACTGATTGTTGGAAAGGCTATAATAACTTAAATAAAATTGGACATAAACATAATACTGTAAATCATTCTAAAATTTTTGTAGATCCCATAACAAAAGTACATACAATACACAAACCATAGAAGGTATATGGAGTGAATTAAAAAGAAGTGTTGTATTCCACCAAGTATTATACTCTATCGTCTTTTATAATCAATCAATAGATTATACAATCCGCTGATTACTATTTAGAATATGAAAGAACAAGTCTAGAATCGATTATAAGAATTACCTAATTTATTATTTCTTAGTCAATTAACCAAAAGGCTCGGACCACTCAAGCCATGACGCCATATTCTTTAACCTTGGCGGTTAATTATTAAAGTAATTGTCAAGATATATCAAATCACAATCCAGACACAACAAGCGCAGCATTGAAACAAGGCAACTCACAACAAGCTCTGCAATCACGGTGAAATGTCAAAAAGGGTCAATAGAAATAATCTTGCCAAAATATTACACTTTTATTAATGATACATCCAGAGGATGTATTTATATGCTTTCATTATAACTAATACTAGATTTACTATCTTACGGGCATGCTGTGGAACGACGTAGTGAACATGATGTAGATCATGTGAACACACTTTAATCTACTATAATACCGATTATAGACTGGAACATTGGATATGCGACATTGATATAGATATTGACACAACACACGGCTTAATTATGATTGATTAACACCAATCCATAAACTACTCTCAAACAGATTTAATTAGTTCTATACCGTTCTTAATTGTTTCTCAGAAGCTCAATACTAAATTATTATAAAAAACAATACTTTTATATCTAAATAAACCTTATTATCTTGTTTCTATTGTACAGTTGATGAACTGATTAATTACACATTCTTTTTATGGTACCCTTTTTTAAGCATATTATCGCAAATCCAATCCTATACAACAAGAATTTTAATACTGAAATATAGAAATAAAAAAGAAATAATATTACATATTAAAGAATACCAACGGAGAAAAAAAAATAAAGAAAATAATTTATGGACAAGATTTTAAAAAAATTAAATCAAAATTGTGAAAAATTGAATTTTACTTGTTAAAATAAAAATAAAAGATACTCTATAATACTTATTATGATTGGTAGAAATTCATTTTGTAAAAACTTTATAAAAAATATAAAAAGATCATTTGTCCCATCAAAATTATTTAAAACTAACAAATACAATTATAATATAACTGATGTTAACCTTAAATCAAAACGAAATAATATTATACAGATTGTAATAAAATTAGAAAATGGTGATAAATTTGTATATATGTATATGAATACAAATAATAATATTAAAGAAATTACCAAAAATAATGACTTACAAAATAAAAATTTAAAGAGAGTTTGGAGTTAAATTTTGAAAGAATGTCAATAGATCAATGATAATTGTCAGAAAAAAAAACAAAAACAAAAAAAAAAACGGAATAAAGAATATATAATATAAAATATATTTGGTGTCAAATAAATAATATTTAATTCGGTACGAAATGACAACTTTTTAGTTAATCTTTTATTTACAAAAGGAATATGAAAAAACATGAGTCCTAAATTCATAATAAAATATTGTTTATAATGGTTTTATGTTGGTGGTAATTTAAATTTCTATAGTAGTGATTGTTTATTCCATATTATTGAGTTTCTTTTTTTTATTAGTTATCAGATGAAACAGAGTTCATGATGTGCCTTAACCACATCTTTAGTACGTCTTTATTATCAACTACTCTGTTGATTCTAACACTACGAAGAAAAAATCACTGAATTGTTTCAATTGTGCCGCATTCAGGAAATTAAGTGATTTTTTTCTCATATTATAATTGCTTAATTTCCTGAATGTGGCCCAATTAAGACAATTCAGTGATTTTTCTTCATAGTGTAAGATAATGATTGCACTTGTTACAACAAAAGCCATTTCTTGTAGTGTTTTTTTCTATGCGAAACAATCAGTTTTTGGCGTATATTAAGATTTTTGGAAAAGAAATCACACATGTAATGAAGATAAGCAGTGTATATATATAAATATGGCTACAAAGTAAATATATTGCTTTTACTGTCAATTTTTTAAGGTTGTAAAAAGTAGATTTCAGACAGTTTCTATGTAAAGAGTCAAGCAATTCATGTTTCACTCATGCGAAGATCTTGCCTTATTTCATAATATAAATACTAAAAGAAAATTATTCAAGATTTTTTGTAAATTTATCTGTTTTTTTTACTATCCCTTAACATTTAATTATTCACTAATAAATCTTTATTTACAGATAAAAGCACCAATCTCATCAAATTACTAATTTATAATAGTAAGAATAATATACACAAGTATTATATTATTTACATTTGTTATTAATTCAAAATAACAGATCATTACATTTCAGATAGGATTCATATTTTTTTGCCTAATTTTGAGTGAAGCTATCGCAAGTCTTCTATAAGAGTTTAACTTCCCTCTACAAACTATTGATATTTGTATATCATGTCAGAAAAGAGAAGAATTATAACCCCAGAATATAGATGCACTGGGTCAATCATGACCAACATTGACCTAGATAGAATAAAAAAAAAGTCAAGTGCCCAAATAGATATTCATTTTTTGTAATCACGAGACATATCTTATTAGAAGCTACTCTGCGTTTTTTGTTTCAGCAAAAAACGTCGAGATAATCAAAATAATAAACTACAATACAGCTTTATACATATACTAACTAAGTTCCAAAATCGATTTGACAGTCTATCCAAAAAAGTAAAACTGAACCTAATGAAGATCTTGGAGATCTACAATAGGAACAAAAAAACAGCTGCTGCTCAATTTAACAAATACTTTAAATTCTACTACAAATAATGTCAAAAAAAGAAGAAAAAAAGAAAGTGCCAGAAATTTTTTTACATCTAAATATGTTATAAAGCATTAAAAAATAAGTAATTTTTATTATTAAAAAGTATTAGTATAACGTAATTTTTTGCAGAGATATGAGAGCTCAAAGTTTTGATTTTTAATAGTAAAATATGTGTAAAAATCTGAAACATTAGCGTTAAAAAAGTTATACCAACTGCAAAAAATAGGATATTTCCAAATACTTGTCTTTGGATTAAAATTAAGCATCTGTTATATCAGCATATAATTTCTTCTAGGTGCTATTTTATTGAAAAAAGAAATGAGCACGGATAAAAAAGTAAGACCCAATTTTAAGAAAAAACAATAAATTTTATTTTTTTTTGTCTTTCGTGAGTTATAAAATAAATTTAATATAGGTAGCATGATACGACCAAGATATATTTACTTAATACAGCATCTAAGTTATAGCACAAGACGTGTTTAATATAAGGCCAGCTCTAAAAAAAAAGTGCACGCTTTGCTTTTGAATATTGAAAACTATCCAAATTGAATTTTTGAAAATTCAGATTTTGCTCGAGCAGGTAGTTACAGAAAAAAATCAAAGTCCATTTTAATCTGAGTGCAACTTCTTCTGAGAGTGTAAGAGCAAGTTAAATGGAGTTTGTCAATTATAGAGTTTAATAAAATTAAACAAAATGAAAATTTATAAAGTGGTTTTTTTTATTGATTTATTAGAAAGAAAATCATTTAAGAATTATGAAGGGTAATTGTTTAGCTTTTCAATGAAAAGTATATAGAAAACTATTTTACTATATTGAAGATGTTTCTAAAAGGAACAAATTCAATGACAAAGACTTAGTCTCAGTAAATTGTAGCAACAAATATAGTACTTGCAATAATGTCTCCATTTCATGCCACTTGTATGCAATTTATTATTTTGATGTCCTAACAAATAAATGTTTTTAAGCCGAAGCTCTATTAGTATTCATCTCAGTTTTAACTTGATTTATAGAATCAAGTACTTATAAAAAATAAATCCTTCCCAAGCGCATTGAGATCAAATGCACCCAAACTTTGAAGCGTATTGCGAACTCGTTTAAAACTAAACTATTCAAACATTAAATTAACTATCAATTCTGAACATATGGTTGTCATAAGCGGAAATTATAATTCTGAAATCTCAACATCGCTCAAAAAGTCATCCCAACTACTAGTTTGAGCCGCCAAAATTCCAACATCTGCGTTAGCTTTAAATTATGCAACCCAAAATCAACGTATTTCGCCAAAAAAAAAAGGAGAGGAGTATGGGAGATAATATCATTATTTATTATATACAGAAATGGAGTAGGACTGTTTATATCTAGTTCATCATTTTCTTTTTAAAAGAGAAAATCTTTCAACCATTGAGAGGATATTATATAAAAGTAGCGTTCCATGGCACTGAAGTCAAAGCAAGCACATTTAGTAAAAGAAAAATTCTACTTTGACATGGCAAATCATATTGGAATGCTGTTTAGCATTGATATAGTACTCTGAAATGTCTTACCACCAAGATTTATACCTTTTTCTTTGTGTTAAAAGTTTTGAGAAAGAAATGAAGTCAATTGTATATTGTATCACATAAAAAAATATTTGCATAATAAAAAAGTGGCGATTCATCTAATTGATTAATTTTTCCCTGTTTATTCCCTTCTAAGTTAAAAATTAAATGAAAGTTTTAAAGATACTATTGCTTTTATGTATGATAATACTGCTCTCGTTACAATTCTCGGGTTTTTATAGTAAATCTATTCAACAAACGAGAATAAAAAAGCAACTCGAACCGTTTTCATTTTCCCGTAGAATGAAATGGAAGTGTATAAACGTTTTCCGGAAAGTATTTGCCCACATCAACTATACCTACCATTATTTAAAACTAGAAGCGGAATACAACACAGTCATTTTGGTAGATAATATTCGCTTTCTTTACATCTTTGCGACAAATAAAAACATTCAGACCATCTTACCATCACCACCAGAAAGTAAATTTACCCAAAATGAAACATACACTGAGCTCATTTCTATATTATCACCTTATGAAAAAAAAGTAGCAGAACGGCTCTTACTACAATGGCAAGATAACTCGACAAAAATATCTAATTATTTTGTTAAAAAGATCAAATCACAAGCTGAAGAATGGGAAGATATTGTTAATAAATGGAATGCACAATTAAGATTACCTAAAAATCAACAATCTTATCATTATCAGCAAGATGAAATGAATCAGAAGCTAGCTAGTTTGTATCTAGGACATAATTTTCGAATGACAAATAGAAATGCCAATGACTTATACTGGAAACAATACTATCAAAACTTGAATTTTCAGTTTTATAATTGTATGTCTTCAAAAGTGCCGCATGAAAACAGGACAACATTTCATCAAATACACCTATTTCTCGATTTTCAAAGAGATGAAAGCTTATACTACACCAAAATGTACTTGTTTACAAAGCTCTATAACACTAAAAAAAGTTTTGATATACAACTGGAAAGCTCGTTTCATGCTTTGAATGAATCTATTCACGTGAAAAAGGGATTGTATTATGATACATTACATCCTCATAATAAGCATACTATCAACATTAGACGGACAGAATACAAAGTTATTTCGAAAAAGATGAGGGCGATATGGATTGAAAGGCCCCAAGCTTGTATGAGACGAGGAGAACTTTTTAAATATTGGCAACTATGTTGTGCTTTTTTACAACAATTATGGAATATATGCCTGTATTTATCAAGACGATGGCTTCAAATCAAGCGAACGTATATGAGAAGACTTTTACATGGATATAGTAATTTACAATGTAGATTAGGAAGTATTCGTAATTATCTATTTGCAGAACAATAACTTGTATATACAAAATGAACAACAATTGTAGCTATAAAAGTTTACAATTATAAAAAATAATCCTAGCATAGTCATATCCTCGTAGATTAAATACACAACACAAACATACATACATACGAATATATATATATATATATATATATATACAAACACATACAATGAATAAACTACTCTAAAATTTTATTGAACATGAGGTATTACAAATATACAAAGGAAATATCTAGATTTCCCAAACGCAAGCTGCTGGTTTGTCAATTGCCATTGCTGGTTCCTTCTTTCTTTTACGATCAATTTCAGTATTAAAGAACTATGATTTTTAAATTAGTAACAAAGAATTCAATAAACTCCACAAAAAGACTTACAGTTGCATAAGTATGATCCAAGAAATCTTCAAGATTATATTTAGGTTTCAAAAATTGTTCACCAAAGATTTTAGCAAGAGTAGATACATTTGCATAATAATGTTGACTCAAGGTTTGTACTTCCCAAAGAGATGATTCAATAGCTTTACATTCATAAGGGTTTAAATCATCCATGCTGAAAGGATCAGTAGCATCGTCAATAGCCTTATTACTGTGAATTAGAATCATACATGTAGGATGACGCTTCAAGAGATTATAAATGAATGGGATAATAATGACACTTGCTGCAGGTGGTGCAGTTAATGACAAACGTGCCATACGCTTAATGAATGCGGCAATCAAAGCAGCGGGAAGATATCTATAAATAATGTATGAGAAACAACACTAACAAAATTCATTACTATACATACGCAGATGACAAGAAAAGCTCCAGAAGACGAAAGAATCGAGATCTGTATTTAACATGCATTACATTTCTATCTAATAAGGAATAAAGTTTTGTGTAGAAATCAGGATAGTCCCTAAATTAAAAAAAATGTGAGTAAATGTCTCCCTCTCTTTTTTTATCTGTAATATCAACAGCTTACAAATTATGTTCGGTAATCAATGTAAATAAGCCATTCAGAGCTAATAAACTAACAGCACCACCAACATTATAAGAATCTGTCAAGAAATCCATCAATAATTTAGGTTCTGATAAATGAGGCAAAATACGTTTGTGTAAAATCAACAAAATCTTCTTGTACATTTCGTCAGATAAAGGTAATTTCATCAATTTAAGCCAACAATCCGTAAAACCACGCTTATGGACTGATAATTGGAGAAGAGGATGCTTCCTCTTTTTGGTTTTGGTTTTGGTTTTTTCGGCAGCTTGATCTTGATCATTATCATCTATGTCTGAATCAGATAATAATCCTTCATCACCCAATAAATCATCGGTCTTTTTTGCTTTAGTTGGTTTGACATCATAAATTGAGGGGTTTACAGTCCAAAATTCATCAATCTCGGATGCTTCAGTTGGCATGGTACGAATACTTTCTAAAATGGCAAATACGTTGTTTGCAACTAATGTAAGATTCTCTCCTTCCTCTGTCTCATCTTGAGATAATTTGGCTTTTTTGCTGTTCTTTTGTTTCTTAATAGCTTCCTTCTTTTCATAGGCCTGTTCCATTAATTCACTATACAGAAACAATGTCAATCTATGTCTCTGTTTTCTTTGATTTACTACTTACGCTGCATCCTTCAAGAAATAATGTCTTAAATCATCATACACATTCAAGTATTTATCAACAACTTCCTTGCGCAAATGCTCATTAAAATTGGTATTAAAAATAATTTCTTTAACGATAGGACCATAAACATTGTTGGCAAAATGATAAGATCCATTTGTATTCATGAAATTCTCGGATTCAGATTTGATATTGTTCATCAAAATGGTGAAAGCTGGTAACTGAAGACCAGGTTCATCGCTGGACAATAAACCTCTAACGTAAGCCAAAAAATCGACATATTGTTCACGAAGCCAAGCATTGACCTTAGCTTTAGCAGAAGATTCATCAGCATTTTTCAATTTCTTTAAATCGCCAGCCATTAACAAGGCAGTATATACACGATTGAGTGAGTGAATTGCAGCATGAGAAATTTGTGCATTACTGCTTTTAGTGTATTTAGTGATTTCTACAATATTGTTCAAATTGGATTTATCGCTTAAACCTGCTTCAAGGGTTCTGATTTTTTGACGAACATCTTTAAAGTTTTCATTCTGTTTAAACTAGGTGTCAATATAATATTTTTCTTTTATAATGTGGGGTTTCTTAAAACTTACAGTAGTGTTTCCTCCTCTCTTTCTCTTTGATGCTGGAGCCATGTTGTTTCAATTTTGACAGGAAGGATTTGAAAAAAAAAAAAAAAAAAAAAAAAAAAAAAAAAAAAAAAAAAAAAAAAACTCGAAAAAATATTCCAAATTGAATCAGTAAAAAGAAGCATCACAATAAGCCACCATATTCATTCGGCTCATGAAAGAGAGGTAGCCCAGCTGCTACATCAAAATGCCAGAATGTCATGCATCTGTTTAATGATTCTAAATACAAAAAATGTATCAAATGATACTATTTTTTAACATTTTTTTGAATATAAACTAAAAACTGGTTAAGTATTGAAAAATTAACATGAGATACAGAGCTTTCAGTACTGGCTATTAACTTTTATGGATACAGAATGACTATATAGTAATTAAACGACAAATAAAACTGCTCAAGACAATAGATTTTTGTATTTTAAGTGTAAGTTCTGGTTGTAACTAATGCAAAATGCCGAAAAACACAAAATCAAATCACTGAATACATAAAAATCTAACGAAATACATATATTTTATCCATTGATTCAGTGAAATTGGCCGATATTAGTATCTTTGATGCTTCGTTTTGATAGTTTGCAACTATGTTTGACTTTCAGAGACCTGATGATAACTTCCGCTCAATTTGATCTTTGCCTTACCATACCTCGTCCAAAATCTCATTTTTCACAAAATCCAATTTTTTTAGTTAACAAACAAGATTCTTGATTGAGATAGTAGTGGCAGCATATAACTGAATTAAAGCTTTCTTACAATGACAGTATTTGTTTAGCATTTAAAACCCAATTTTTTCTTATGTTCTGGCATTGTGTATTACTACACCCATATCTGGAGTTGAATGTTTGAAAATGTTATACTTTGATAAGGACCTATAGACACGAACGTGAAAATAAAAAATTGCATATATTATTTACAAATGCTTTTTAACATACGGTCGAATAAAGTATATTTATCTGCGATAGGATGCATTTTTACATTCAGCTTATCAATGATGATTTAGAAAATTCTCAAGCAAGAATGTTTTTAAAATTTGACAGCAAACTATTTACAATTTTTTGATGCTGAGGTTTACATTTAGGCCAATAGCCAATTTGAAATCTTGTGTTATCAATAAATGCATCAAAAAGTTTTATATAGATTTAAAATGGTTTTAACATACAATAGAGAATGTTATTTATTACCTAATTTATTATAGTACACTGCTGGCCATCTAATAATAATAAAAAAAGCACCTCATTCAAGAAACAAAAGGTTGTGCTTTTGATGTGTTTTCTTGGTATGATATTGATATGTTTACAGTTGTTTAAACCAATATTAAAATTCGATACTTTTTTGAAAAACAAATTTAGAGCACGTTAGACAACATACAATTCTAATCATTATAGTACATAAAAAGGACGTTTATTTATTAATTTCGGTAGTGTTGTTACCGTATATATGTATGCTGATTTCGGCTATTCTAGCGCCATTTTTAATTTAAAAGGGTCTGCGAAGCTAGAAACCTCACTTGAGAGAACTTGGCGTTTGATTCCTATTATTTAACCAGCAAGTTAGTGGGAAGATAAATTTTCATTTCTGAAAATTACTATAGCTCTATTATATATTTTAAAACTTTTAGTCGATTTATATTAATATTCATTGATTACCAATTGCAATCATTTTTTTAGTTGCCTTATTTTCTTCAAGCAGAGAAAAAAGATTATTTTATTAAAAAAAAAACCTGTAATAAACCCCTCCAAAAACAGCTGTTAACTAATATTGCGGCAAAAAACTTAAAAAGCGATCAAGGAAGTACAATTATAACTCATCTATATTTATTAAAGATATTATAAAAAGTAAAGCAGAGGATTTTTTGGATTACCGTCACCTTTGTGATATTTATACTAAATGTTAATTCATATTTATAATACAGTAATAAGAAGATTTTTATGGTCTAGTTCCTAGTTTGGAAGTGCCCATGGTACAATTTGACATTTTAATGTTTTTGTGATTTTAATGTTTCTACAGTCAAACCTCAATTTAAGGGCACTCGTGGTTTCTTTTAAAAAGTCCTTTATATTGAGGACCTCCCTTAAATCAAATTTAAAACACAGGTCGACTTCAATTTTAAGAAAAGAATGAAGGATGAAGGCATCTTAGATAATCACACCACATCCTTAATCCATGATACAGAAACCTCCTTTAAATCGAGGTTTCCGTTATATTGAGGGACCTTATATCGAGGTTTGACTGTATATCTAAATATAACTTTACATCACCAAGCCAAAAAATAAATTGTCTATTATGCACGTATGCACGTAGCAGACAACTCACTCAATTAAAGCTTACCTTACACCGTTGTCCTTTTTTTTTGTCCCTTTTACATATTGTACTTATAGAATGAATATAATATGTTAATTACAATCAATAACATTACTATTATTGTCTTTGTTTTCAATGCAATTTTACCTATTAATATAGTCTAACTATTAAAATTAATTCCCGTAACATGTAATTATTGTAAAGTGTTTGCCGCTGATATACGTATGGAAGCAATCCCTGTTATAAAAAGGCGTGGCAAAGTATGTTTCATTATAATAAATATACACATTAACAATTTGAGAAAATGTTAATTTTCTTTTGGATTGTAGTATATTTGTATTTATTCTAATATTTGAGAGAGGTAAAAAATGTTATTGTGTGAATTTAGAATTTAATGAAATTCACCGTTGCCATGCAACATATTGCATGATTAAAATGAGAAAAACCATAAATAACGAGATGTTCAAAGAATTTGTTCCCCTTGAATTTAATAAATAATGCAATCGATCCCTTATTCCTCATAAATATACAAGAAACTTTTTTAAATCCAATTAAAGTATTTGAATTGAACAAAACTATTTTACTACCCTGCTTCAATTTACAATGATGAGTTGTTCCATTTGAAAACTACAGTACTATATTTTCTAATTTAAACATCCCCTACATACCATTGCATTGAAAAAAAATAATAACTTGGCAAATTTTCTTTGAACTTTCATACATCTCAGGTGTGGCGGCAGTTGAAATCCAAAATTTCCTGATGATGAAAAAATTGGATA
This sequence comes from Mucor plumbeus, assembly GCA_016758945.1. Taxonomy (NCBI): domain Eukaryota; kingdom Fungi; phylum Mucoromycota; class Mucoromycetes; order Mucorales; family Mucoraceae; genus Mucor; species Mucor plumbeus. Next base: position 13,880 of record JAEPRC010000815.1, read on the forward strand.
AAAACGATTCTAAATTTTTAAAATGCAAAATTGACAGCAAACATGTATAGTAATCTGGCTAACTTTAATAAGTAAACTCCACACGAAATTTAATTTTACATCTAATGCATTATTTATTAAAAACTTTTGTCACCAAAAATTTTGTAAAAAAAGCAAAAACATAAAAATCAGTTTTTAGTGATTTTAACAACACTTTTATAGTTAAACTTTAACGTCAGTGTTACAGAAAAATAACGCAAAAAAATATCTATTATATGAGGCATTATTTGTCACTCTAGTTTTATTTTTCATAGAGTTATTAGCTTTCTTCGAAAAAGTCAAATTTTGGACGAGGGTATACAAGGGGAAAATTCATGATTTTTCAAAATTAGTTTTATGGTAAAATATAATAAAGCCAAATAAAAAAACCATTTTTGGTTAATAAAGTATATGCTTAAACCGTTGCTATTTCGAGTTACAGTACATCAAAGCTACTTTTTAGTATGCTTTTAATGGAAATAGCTTTATAAATAGTGTATGAACTAGATTGGAATTTTTGTTAGAATTATTTTTCTGTCTTATATATCTGTTTTAAAATATTGCTTTTTGAGATTACTTCAAAATTGCAAGAGTTATCAACTAAAAACTAATTTTTTTTGGTATTTTAAGGTACAGTCCGCATAAAACGGAGTTTGTAATTCAGGTCCCGTAATTCCAGCCTGATATGTAGTAAATTTGTTCTTTGAAGGGGTTTCCTAGTGCATTCTTTAGGGCAACGTTATAGAAAGTATTCTAACATACACATTCTAACCTCCTGTATGCTCTTAGAGCACATGGATGTGCTCAAATGAGTTGGTCAATAGGCTCTTAGGGCCATTGATGCGCTCCTATGAGAAAATCTCAGATATTGACCGAAAAGTTAATCAATGTAAAGTTAAATCAATCCACTTTTGACATACTATTAAATTGTATTTTCGATATAGATTTACGCAACTTAATCGTACTACAGTCGAACTTCAATTTAAGGGCGCTCGTGATTTCTTTTTATATTGAAGGCCTCTCTTAAATCTATTTTAAAACCCAGATCAACTTCAACTTTAAGAAAGGAATGAAGGCAGTCTTAAGTAATCAGACCACATCCTTAATCCATGATGGTAATGATGAAATTGACGATATGGAAGAAACAAACGATGTTATTCCTGTAAATGGAGAAAAACCATAGTAAGTTTAGGTTATGTTGTTACTTCAAGTTTTGTTGCTACAAATAATAAAGATCTCAAAATACTTGAAGATATGGTAGATCTCTACTTACGATATAAAAAAAAGTAATACAATGCAGATGCAATCAAATTACATTAAATGGGGTTTTCTCAGAAGATTAGAAAACATTTTCAATATTTACATCTAATAAAAAAATTTCGTACCTAAAACTGTTCTTTTTTTAATTTTGGGGCCAATAATATTATAAAAAAATAAGGGACATGTGTAAATAAAAAGCTCCCTTAAATATAAATTCGAAATAAGAGATTTTAAGCTGTAAAATTTGTCCACCAGTCTTCGGTGGATACAAAAATCTCCTTTATATCGAGGTTTCCGCTATATTGAGGTTTCCGCTATATTGAGGGACCTTATATCGAGGTTTGACTGTATATCTTAAAATTTTATCTGATATTAGCTTTATTATTAAATTAAACTGATATGTGTAATTCACTAGAAATACAATCAAGATGTGTTATTTGCATACATACTGTGCATTGAATGCAGTTTTCCAATTTTGATTTTATAGGATTTTTCGAAAAAAATTTGAAACACTCCATACAAAATAGTTTGAAAAAGTGCGAGTTTTCGTTTCCCTATTCTCACACAGGAGCAGCTCGGAGAGGTTGTAAGTTTGTAATTCTGTAGATGAGCACTATATATACCTTCTATTGCAGCGAGAACTCATTTGGATTCACATTTTGTAAAAACGGGCAAGTTTACTGGGCTACGTATTTATAAATAGCAGGAAGCCAACTTGTTGTTCAAACTTTCCGAGTGCACAATAACTCACGGAAGCTAATATTTGAGATGTAAATAACGTGTTGTAAATATATATAATAAAAACGTAGAAGTACGTGAGAATCTGTAAGTCTTCATTATATATAAAAAACGAGATGGGGAATTGAATGAAGGGTGAATGTCTACTGCTATTTATATTTGATTTAAGGATTGCTTACACACCAGTCTAGAACGGTGTTCCCATACTAAATTTTAGTATCAATCCTCACTTATACTAATGCAATTAAATTCAGATATGGATGATCAGTCTAAAGTCTTTAGTTGCTCTTGGCAACGCTTAATTATTATCATTCTTTATTATTTTCTATCTTTATCATAAGTCTAAATGATCACAACTTAGCTTATGTGATTATCAGGTTAATTATTTATAATGTTGATATGACGCATATGCTCAATATGTTAAAGCATAGTTAATTGCCATATTTAAACTACGATTTCAGGTACATTTTATGTGCGAATACAACATAACGCCTAATGCATATCTATATTAATATAAATTGGCAGCTTATTTTGATCAGTTTTTGTAAAGGTTTTATTTTTAATTGCTTTTGATAAAACTGCACAGTAGTCTATCGATGCACTTCGATAATAATTTTCTTAGCATACAACACACAGTAGGCTAATAAAAGCTGCTCTTTAAGGTAACTTTGTCATAAATGTGTACCTAACTTCGCGTAAAGCTATAAGTTGTCCGAATTGAAATTCGGTGAAATAAAGGTTTTGTTTTCAGTTTTTTTTATAATTGCAAAAAGTAGATTTTAAATGGTTTTTAGATAACTTTCGAATATTTTCGTCCAATATTGGGTCAAATTATGTCAAATTTAAGTGTACCAGCTCAACAACATCAGCCAAAACTGACTTAAATTTGATTAAAGAAATTGAGTTCCTAAACTGAGGTGTTAATCTTTTGTAGTTACAAGATAAATCCCATTAGAAGCTACTGTAATTTTCTTATTTCGGCAAATAATATTAATTTTTCGTCGAGATAATGAAAATAATAGTTTACATTATAGCTTAAAACCTATTATAAATGAGTCCCAAGATCGATTTGACAAATTGATCAAAAAATGATTCCAAAAACAGAATTGTTTAATGGCTCATAAGCTGCAAAATAAGTTGAACTAGCATGTTAAATGGTTTTTGTAGAACCTTAAATTTCGCACCATCTGGCTAAATAAAACTTGAACATGTCACTATGGGAAAAAACGGGAAAATAGCAATTTTAAAATTTACAGTTCTTTATTTCTTTACATAAAATTGTTATAAAGTTATACCTCTCCAGTAACATTTTCACATAAAGAAGGTTCTGGAGCGATTATCTTAGTAGTTTTTTCCGAAAAGCTGTAGTTTATATCTCATTTTACACCTTTTTTCCCGTAGTATATGTTTCATATTAAGCTTTGCGAAAATGCATTTGAACTTTTATAGTTTTTTTGAAGGTACATATAAATTTTTATGAGCATACTTCACATTAAAGCATTTGATAAAATACATCGCAAAATCATCTATCGATTGAGCTAATAATGAGCTTTTTAGCTTTATTTTTCGTAAAAAAACTAGTGATATTCTCTTTTTACACATTTTTAGGATATCTACCAAAAATCAATAATTTTGAAAAATTTAACTAAACCGGATGGAACTCTCGGAGATCTATAATAGGAATAAAAAAACAACAGCTGCTCAATTTAACGAACACTTTGAATTTTACTACAAAAAATGTTAAAAAAGTGATCTATCAGAATTACAACATTTCAAAATTAGAAAATCTTTGACAGATCTAGGATGTTTCATTGTTCCGTAGCTGGTTCCTGTCTATCAGGAACTAACAATGAAACATAGCTTATAGCAATAATATTACTGAAATATAGCATATTACATATCTACACATTTATCAATTAATAATGGTTTATACTATTATTTCTAATGGATCTGTGTCCATTAGATCTTAATCACAAAATATTCAATAGCTATATAAATCCCTGTTCAATCCATCTTAATAAACGGTACTTTTTACATTGAATTTATTTTATACAAGCCTCGATAAATCAAAAATGAAGAAAAAAGAAAGTGACAGAAATTTTTTATATCCAAATATGTTATAAAGCACTAGAAAGTAATTTTTATTATTAAAAAGTATTAATAGAGTTTAATTTTTGGCAGAGATATGAGAGTTCAAAGTTTTGATTTTTAGTAGTAAAATATGTGTAAAAATCTGAAACATTAACATTAAAAAAGCTATACCAACTGCAAAAAATAGGATATTTCCAAATACTTGTTTCTGGATTAAAACTAAACATCTCAGGTACATTGGTATATAATTTTTTTGGAGTTGCTTATTAGTGAGAAAAAAAGTATATCAGGGACGAAAAGTGAGACCAGTTTAGGAAAAAAAAAAAAAAAAAACAAGGAATTTCATCTGTTTTTAAAATATATAATGAATTTAAAAGTTAATAGTATAATGAGACCAGTTCATATCACTTTATTAGCGTCCAAGATATACCCTAAAAATGTTTAATATGAAGCCAGTTGTAAAAAAGAGCGCACGCTCCGACTTTGAAGATTTCTTTCTTGGAAATAGCTTAAAACTTTAAATATATATTATTTCTATCGCTTTCAATTTGCAATATTTGATTTCTTGCATGTATGTCCGTACTCTTAATCCATGGGGCTATGGGGATAATGTAAAATGAAATGTGGAATTGTATAATTTGGTTTACAAAATATAATATGGTCAGTGTGATACAGAGAAACAAATTATTGGTATTTATCATTGTAATAAATTTTCATTGAGCAATCTTACTGCTCCCTCAAGCACTCCTTTTCTTATTCAATTCATGCAGCAAACACTTACAAAAAGTTATATAGACCATAACATATTTTTTCATTGACAAAATAAATTATCACGGGTTTTGACCAAATTTATATAATATCTCATGTAAAATAGTAACATGCACCTGAAGGGGCCTTGTAACTAAACTGATACATATTGGAAAATAGGAAAAGGGTTCTATTCCTAATTGATAAATTTTCTCTCTCCTTGCGGACAACATACTGTACAATTTGTAGAACGGCATGAATTATGTCCCCTTTTTTTGCCGAGATATAGGGTACAGGGGAAAGAGAGAGGGACGAGAGGGAAGAGAGGGAGCAATTTACAGTACAAAACTAAAAAATTCCCTTTTAGCATATAATAATTTACTCTAGACTCATACCATGTATAAATATATACCTAAAAATTAAATCAAGAGGCTTGTATACATCGATCAAAATTTTTTTTAAAATAAAGCAGGTTAATTGCATACAATAAACGTGTTCTCGTGGCAATGTATAGTATAATTGAGAAGCATTATTTATTCTATTTAGTGTAATGTTCATATGAGTCTGTGCCATTTTGATGAACTTACACCAAATGTATCATAAAAATTAGAAATATAAAAATACATGTTTTACTAAATGTAGAAAATCCATTCTGTGGTTTATTGAGGAATTGAGACTATTATATTTTCATTATATTTATGGAATTAACTGCTTTTTTTTTATCGAAATTTAACAATATATACAACGAAAATTTGCATCGCAATATCTTAATT
>JAEPRC010000816.1:0-19504 GCA_016758945.1 Mucor plumbeus
CTGACTTGATCTGGTGTATCATTAATAATCTATAGAGATGCCAAGCGACACTAGTATTAGAACATTTATCCATAGAAAACTATATAAAGAGGAATATTTGCCTATCAAAGGAGAGTTCCTCAGTTTAGTATATTTCGGTTAACTTGATAATAAAAACCTACAATTATCTAGTTGACTTTCTATTGTTTTATATTTTTTTCCGTGAATATCCTATCATCCATAGTATATTCCACAACTAAAGCTTGGTTTAGTCAAAACAAAATTTTTGTACGCAAAATCCTTGATTGGCCGCCCCAAAACCCTGACTTAAACCCTATAGAACACATCTGGTGGCCTTAAAAGCCATCTTGATGCTTATCCAAATAGGCCGGCTACAGAGTAAGAAGTAACTGATAGAATCAGGCATGAATGGTTTAAGTTTACAAAGGAGGACTGTCTAAAATATATAGATAGTATGCCGAGAAGAATAGAAGCAGTTATAAAGAGGAGTAGAGGAGGAGCTACAAAGTATCAATGAAAATCTTAGTTTTTTTATCTATTTCAATTTTCATGTTTTATAAGTTTATATTTTTTGAACCCCTCTAATCGTTTCAAACAGTTTGTAGATAAAAAGTACTACACTTTCTCTTTCATTTGGTATAAGAACCACCCTGATTGAGCTCAATCTCAGATAATGGTGACTAAAAAAGCCTTTTTTTAAAAACACCCGAAGCATTTTTCCGTTGACAATATTTTATATCATTTCAATCATGCAACATATTGCATGACGGTGGTAAATTCTATTAAATATACACAATAATTTTTTTTGTCGTGGTGGCGTGGTATAATTACAAATCTCCTTTGCATTGTTCTTTTTTCAATTAAAATTTTCTTCCTTATAATGAACAGCAACAACTAATTAAAATGCTGGTGATGTCTTAATGTCTACTTTGTTGAATCTTTCCGTCTAGTGAATTTTCACAAATTGTAAATTTCGGCGGCATTTGATGTTAAAAATTATTCTAGTATATAAATTTATCAAACTTGACCAAATTTTTGAGTACTTTTTTTAGTACTTTTTTTTTCGTTTACTCATATTTCAAACCATTAAATATATATTCTCTGCATATTTCTCCTGTTAAAGTTTTAAAAGAAAAATATGGGTAAGTCGAGAAACAGTTAACCATACAACATATCCGATAAGGAGAAATTTGGATGGACAATATAAGTATTAAAGAATGTATGTGCTATCATCTATTCTCTCAATAAACAGCAACATCTGGCCGTTGCAGAGATATATACTGTACATGATAATATGAGCAACTTTTCTGTATTCAGTTGTTGGCTCAATTTGCAGGTCTATTCACCAACAGATTATGTAGTGTGTAGCGAAATATTTGAACATCAAATTTAAGTAAAGTGCAAATACTGTAAATGCTCTTTTAAAAAAACATCGTTGTGCTTTTGGCCACATCAAGTTTGAAGCCTCAAAATTTGTAAACTTTGAATACGCATACCTTGCAAAATATTTGACGTAGGACGTACATAATAATGTTGCACACTAAAAAAGCTCGTAATTAACCAAGTAAAAGGAATTTATATTTGAAAATACTATTTTGTAACTTTTCATTCATTGACTTTTCAGTCAATATCTGAGATGCTCTCATATGATCTCATCGATGATCTCATAACCCAATTGACGGTCTTATTAAGCGCGTCAATGCGCTTTGGGAGCATCCAGGAGGCCATAATGTTGGTTGAGTATACCTCACGAAAATCTCAAAAATAGGTAAATTAAAGTGCTTTTTTCTCAAAATTGGGCTTAAATTTTGTCCCTACGCAAATTTTTTTAATAAATAACACAAAAAAAAAAGTATGGGCCAATGTGCTTGCGATAGTTAACTTAAATCCAAAACAACAAGTGTCCAAAGTATCTTTGGATTATCCTTGAAGTTTATTAATAAAATACAATAATATAAAAACGGCAATGATGCATCGGCTTTTCCAACAGTACTTTATGTAAAAAACCAAAAGAAGTCTAAGGTCTATTAAGATATAAAATTATAAAACATTTATATCTATTTACCATTTACTACTAACTACTAAGAATATAGCTATAGAACCAATTGATCAATCTAATAAATATTAAGCATATTAATTTAACAAATTAATAATACATCTTGTTAAATACTATACTTATTTGATATGTTTCATACATAGTATTTGCTGTCGGTTTTCGAGGATATTAAACAGCCATTTTAGGGCCAATCCCATTTCTAACTCACATTGAAATGTAATTGTTATAAATAGTCTTTTAAACCAAGACCTTGAAGCTCTTGGTTCTTTCTTAAACTAGTTCTTCTAGTAATAAAGCCTACGTTCTCCATGATAAATGTTGTTAGTCTTTATTATTATTCTTTCTAGAAATAAGATTTATACACAAATAACTCTCATTTGCTTTGTTTTTATTTAATTTGCTGATAGAAGGTCCGTGCCTTGATATTTAATATTTATATTAATAATGCCGTCTGTTATATAAGATCGGATTTGCGATAATATATTTAAAAAAGAGTACAATAAAAGAGAATGTGTAATTAATCAGTTCTTCAACTGTACAATAAAAACAAGATAAGGTTTATTTAGATATAAAAGTATTGCCTTTTATAATGATTTAGTGTTGAGTTCCTGAGATACAATTAAGAGCGGTATTGAACTATTAGATCTGTTTGAGAGTAATTTATGGATTGATGTTAATCAATCATAATTAAGCCGTGATTGTAGAGCTTGCGAATTGCCTTGTTTCAATGCTGCGCTTGTTGTGCCTGGGTTGTGATTAGATATATCTTGACAGCTACTTGAATAATTTACCGCTGAGGTTAAAGAGTATGGTGTCATGATTTGAGTGGTCCGAGTCTTTCGGTTAATTGATTGAGAAATAATAAACTAGGCGTTTCTTATATCCGATTCTAGACTTGTTCTTTCATATTCTAAATAGTAATCAATGGATTGTATAATCTATTGATTGGTTATAGAAGGCGATAAGGTATGATACTTGGTGGAATACAACACCGTCTATTAATATTAAGTTTGACATGGGCTAATTGTGTTTCTGAGTCACGCAATAGAAAAATAGAGTACTCGTATTGATATTTCCTTCCAATGTATCTGCTATACTTTGTTTTTCCCCTAGCCATAATGATAGTATCTCTCCTATCAGATTAGAATATACTACAGTAGATGATTTATCAGAATAATATAAATTATTGAATAAAAAATAGAAAATTAATCAAGTAAAGAGATGTCATTTATTTAAATAGAATCAAGAAAGTTTATATACTATTTAGTTTGAGAAAATGATAGGGTAATAAATATTGTTGTGGATGTTATTATTTAATAGTAATGTTCTGTGATGTAAATATAATATCGTGTTGAAATAGCATGCTGGAAGATCATGCTGGAAGATCATGCTGCTGGAAGCATGATTCAGTTGCTTATTTATTGATCAAGTTTTTGGCCCTTGAACTATTGTTTACCTTTCGGATTTGACACATCTGGTCGAGAATAATACATCAATAGGTTTGCAGAGGGTGATATGAAATAAAACAATCTCATCTTTTGCAGTTGGTGTAACTTTTTCAGTGCTTGCAGCAAATAAAGATGTTGTTTACTAAAATAAAAAAAATATATAAAAATAAAAGCGGTAGAAATACAATTATAATCAGCTAAAGTTTTATTACAAAAGGTTTTTTCTGAAGATTATTATATATAATTAAAGAAATTATGAGGGTATTGATATTAATTTAAAGAACTTGTATACTATCAAACTTGAATGGAGTAATCCAATAATTTAGGTCGTTAGTATTGATATAATAAATCAAGGGATAAATTATGCAAAGCATCAACCATAAAGGATGTCATGTCAAGTGTGGCAATATAAACCTTTTAAGAACTATTGGCTATAGCCATATCTATTTAAATAACCTTGATTTTAAGGGGTAATTTTATACGCCTAAAATATTATTTTTATTGGTAGTGCGACTATATAACACAAGAGAGTAGTTGACCAAAATTATTATCTTTGTTATTGTTATTTATTAATTGCACTGTAAGTAAGAGTGCTATCATTCACACGTCATGTATTGGTTTAAAAGTATTTTGTATTTTTCGCATGCGTTTGTCATTGTGTTCATTTTGAGTATTTGTTTATTATTGCTGCACTTTAATATTTCAAGTGGCATAAACTCTGTGAGTGATACTTGCAAATTGGGCTATTTTATAATTATCAAACTTTTAGTATGTAATTCCACTGCAGTGCTAACGTTTCAGATTTTTACATGTAATTTACTATTTAAAATTAAAAATTTTAAGCTCTCATACTGTATCTTTACACAAAATTAAGTTATACTTGTAAAGTACAGTATGTACACATTTGCTCACTGTAGATCTCCATTATATATGATTCTCAGAGTACCGTTAATATGAATAGACATTAAACTACCAAAGCTATATATGCTAATTCATACTAATATAAACTTTCTATCGAACCTGATCCTAACGATTTATATTAAAGACCAATCAACATAATGTGAATTTAATCGCACCATTATTATCAAGAACCCACGAACTCTATAAATGTATCAATTGGCTACTACCAGAAACATATCTGATAAGGGATATTATTGGCTACATATGGGCCTAGGTCAATTAGCTAATCTCTCTGGTAAAATACTATATAAAGAGGACATTTATTTATTTCAATAAGGCCTTAGCTCGAATTTAACTTGATAATAAAACCCTACACTTACCTAGTTGAGTACCTATTGTTTTATTATAATTTTTTTCCATGAATATCTAAGGATATTCCACAATACTAACACTTTCTAATAATAAAATTTACTTTTTTGTAATGCTCTATAACATATAAAAATGTAATATAATCCTAGCCCCCCTTTTTGTTAACATCTCTTGTAATAAATTTCATAGTATTCGTTAAATTGAACAGCAGTTATTTCTTATTCCGGTTATAAATCTCGGTGAGCTCTATCAGGCCAAAGTGGTTTTTTTAAAGCATTGTTTTTTCGCAGAGATATCCTAAAAAATGCGTAAAAAAAAAGAATATCTTCAGTTTTGCTCCAAAAAGAGACTAATATACCCTTGTACCATATTTTGAATTTGAAAAAAAAAAAGTTGACAAGAATTTTGTTTTCCCTACAAAAAATGTAGCTAAAAAGTTCGTCAATAGCTTGATTAGTAGGTAATTTTTTTACGCATTATCTAAAATATTTAAATTTGAAACATGCATATAAAAAGTGAAGTGTATCTTTAAAGTTTCACTCAAATTTTACGCAAAATTTATTGTGAAACAGAAGCCTATATTCTAATTAGGTAAATGTGGAATAAAAAATTATGCAGAAATATTTAATATATTAGCTCAATTTACTTTGCAGTTCATGAGCTATCGAATAATTTGTTTTTTTTGGATCGTTTTTGGATCAATTTGTCAAATCGATTTTGGGATTCAGCTAGTATAGGTTTTAAGCTGTAATGTAAAGTATTGTTTTAATTATTTTAATGGAAAATCAATATTTTTTAATGAAACAAAAATAAAAAAACAGGGTAGCTCTGAGAAAGATCTATTAGCTATATACAAATAATTATACTTAGCAAAGTTTTGTTCTTCTTTTTTTCTTTTCGGATTGCATTTACTGGCTATTTTGTAAATATATTCTTTTCAAATCGCTATATCAATGACTTGATTATTTTTATTTACTTGTGTATATTGATTATCATCATTACAATAGGACGATCCTGCTGAATGCATGCGCATCCATAAAAAAGAGATAAAACATCGTATCTGTATGTATACAAGCTATGGGATACAAAAGATATGATCCTCACATGTAAATGTAATCAATGTACAGACAAACAGCAGCATTAGGTTTGAAAATTTGTCTAAAAAAAAAAAGCTAAATTATATATGGTTTAGATTCATAGTAATTTATCACATTAGTATGAAACACCTGCAGATGAGTGCCTTCAGCAAAAGAAGAACAGGAAGAAGAAGCATATTACTGCACGATCCCTTTTTTATTTTAATCAGAAATTAATAAGTTGGTGATAAAGAATGTTGAAAACATTCAAGACAACAACAACTTATCAAATATTTCATAAAAATAGTAACTTTATAATGGTTATTATCAGATTTTTATTTCAAAAAAGGAGTGCTTGTTTTCTATATGTTGTGAGAGTATATATATATATATATATATATATATACATTATATAGTATGTATATTTAAAAAAGAAATACATCTAGTAAGATAAGATTGCAGTTATTGTTATTGTCAGTATGAGGAATGTACAAGACAACAATGAATTGATAATATTGAAACAAAAAGGATACTTAATATATATATATAATAAATTTGATGAGCCAGCATCTTTGAAGGTCTTACGTGTATATACTATACAAAATCCCAGCTAATTTGACATACACCAAGATCCAGACTACCACAAACCTTTTCGAACACTAATTGATAAATGTGTCAATAGCATGAACGAAACTATACTGAAAAAAAAAAAGAATACTTACAAGCAGAAGACATGTCTAAAGATCCACTATCACATCCGGGGCAAGTATCTACAATTCTAGCCTGAACAGATATTCCAGTTTTACCAATAATATTGATTTTTTTATCACAGTATGGGTTTTTATTTGGATTAGCACCGTTTTTCATTTGATCATGATTGACAGCTACAACCATATCATCGTTACTATTTGTTTCACCACAAGAACCAACACCAGCAGCGACATCGTAATAAGTTCCTGTACCAAGGATAGATAGTAAATTTTTGGCAGCCTTTGTGAGATTCAATGGACGAGATTCTGAAGGACGAATAATACAAAAGATAGATGATATCAAGCAGATTAAAAATAAAGATTTATTCATTGTAAAAAAGGATGTTTGAATAAGAAAAAAAAAAGAAGATGATGAGTAAAATTCTACTCTATATATACTAACAACTCCTTGAAAATTGCAACATGATAGTAAAATAGCTCATATCATCCATTGATTTGCTTTAAATTTTAAACCCCCCTTTATATATAGAATACAATATCTCCTTTGTATATATAATCAAATTGTTCCCCTTGAATTTTAATTTTTATAGTTTTTTTTTTTTTTTTTTTTTTTTTTTTTTACCTTTTATTATCTGGTAACCCGAAATTGAGCGGCGTTATGTACTGGGATGTTGAGATCACCACTACATTATCATCATACAGGGAGAAATCTCATTACATATCTTTTTTTGCCTCCTAAAAGTTTTTCTCTGTTGAGCACATTATCATACTACCGGTAGATAGAGATCCCATCGTCATAAGGCATCTATTTTTATCTGTCAAAAAGAAATGTCCAAACACTATTATCTTTAATTACATGCATATCTTTCAAGCAAAATGCCAGAGTGTGTAACATTCTTTTTGTGTTATGATTTTCATTTCATATTCAAACATTTTGTGTTATCATTTTATTGTATAATATATAAATAAATAAATAAATATATATATATATATATATATGTTTTAATAAAAAGAGAAATTTGACTATCGAATTTAGGAAAAAGTATCCAAAACATTCCATTTATGTCACAAAAAAAAAAAAAAAAAAAAAAAAAAACAGAAAAAAGAAAAAAAAGAAACTCTAGTATTATACACATATCTTTCAATGCCGAAGCAGTATAAAATTCAGTGATGTTTATAATTTGACCAAAGCTTATTGTAGAAAATACAAACTTAAACTATTTCTCTTCTAACGAAAAGATGTGTATTATTGCTATTATTCACATTACACTCCAAATTTTCATCTTGCCAATAAAACCCAGACATGATTTCACTTAGATGAGGTACATCTGTATCCATACCAACTTCATACCATGTATTTTCAATATCTTTTTCCTTGATTTCAATCTCTTCTTCTTCATCATCTTCCTCTTCCTCTTCCTCTTGATCGAATTTAACTGTATAAGGCTCAAATAATAGTGCACTATGTGGTCCTTCTTTTACAACTTGTAATTGATGTTCTAATTCCTTTGGCTGATCTGCAGATGCTAAAATAGCCGCAACATCCTTTAAGACATCGTTTGCATACATCATTGTATTCACTACCTTATCATCAGGTCCCATACCAGGACGTAATGCAGCCATTATAGTAGTAGTAGCGGTAGTAATAGCATTTGCAACACCAGTTACAGGTCTAGGCGATTGTGTAGGGGTTAATTTAGACTGTAAAATAGGTTGCTGCTGCTGCTGCTGCTGTTGTTGTTGTTGTTGTTGTTGTTGCTGTTGTTGAATTGTCTGAGATTGCATTTGTTGAATTTGTTGCATTTGCTGCTGCTGCTGTAAAAGATGCATCATTTGTGCTGCTTGTTGAGATGTATCTGGTTTAATATCTTCTTCTAATTTAACATTATCTCCTGTCAAATCAATTGCACTCCCTGAAACACCGCCACTTTGTCGTCTATTCAATGCTTGTTGTTGTTGCTGTTGTTGTTGTTGTTGTTGTTGTTGTTGTTGTTGTTGTTGTTGTTGTTGTTGTTGTTGTTGTTGTTGCTGTTGTTGTTGTTGTTGTTGTTGTTGTTGCTGTTGTTGTTGTTGTTGTTGCTGAGCTTGTTCTTGACGAGCCAATTGCTGTTTAGCTGCTTCAACTCTTTCATTCAACATGGCACGAATTTGTTGTTGTTGTGAAGGTGTCAATACAATTCTATTTTGTGCTGATTGTTGTAATAACCAACTGCATTGTAATGCACGAGGAGGTAAAAGATTTACAATTGCAGGTGAAAGACCACTTGCTATAGCTGCTTGGTAAATCATCTGCGATTGTGCTTGTCTCTGACTTAACGACATGCCTGCTTGACCAGTTGCTGTAATAGCAGCAGCAGAATTACCCATAGGTTCCTGAGCACCTGCATGTTGTTGCTCCTCAATATGTTGTTGAGGTGATGCAGTGTGAGCCAAATCAAGCATTTGATTAGGAGTGCCAATTGCTGCTACACTAGCAGCAGGACTAGAAGCGCTTGGACTTGTTCCTTGTTGTAAACGATTTTGTTGTTGATTAGGTGATGCTTTTTGCTGCTGCTGCTGCTGTTGTTGTTGAGGTGTTCCAGCTGCAGAAAGTGCAGGCGATTGATTTGGCCTTTGTTTCTTGTTGGCAGGAAGTTTTAAATCAATGCTTGGGCGCTTCATTAATGTTTGTTGTTGACCTGCATTGGGAAGTGTAGGCGTTGATGTATTAGAGTTGGGATGAGATAAATTTACATCCATCATTTGAGGTGTTTGACCACGATTTTGATGTGCTATTTGTGGGGTATTTTGGCGTTGTTGTTGTTGTACTTGTTGCGCTTGTTGTTGTGCTTGGGCTTGAGCCTGAGCCTGAGCTTGAGCTTGTTGTTGAGCCTGAAGTTGAGCTTGCTGTTGAGCAGCTTGAGCCTGAGCAGCCTTTGCTTGAGCTTGTTGTTGAGCTTGCTGTTGAGCTTGTTGTTGAGCTTGTTGTTGAGCTTGTTGTTGAGCTTGTTGTTGAGCTTGCTGCTGCTGCTGTTGTTGTTGTTGCAATAGATCAGGAGTACCAGCCTGTTGTTGCAAATTATCTCCATTCTGTTGTTGAGGTGTAGGAACAGCAGGACCACCTTGTTGTTGTTGTTGTTGTTGTTGTTGTTGTTGCTGTTGCTGCTGCTGCTGCTGCTGCTGCTGTTGTTGTTGTTGTTGTTGCTGATTACCTACAGCATTACGAACCCAAGAGAAGTAACCACTGAATTGTTCCTTCAATTTAGTCAAATGCTCCAATGTAATTACATATTTATCTTGGCCAAGCATAGTTAATTGATCTTCAAACATGTATTTCATCAAAATCAATCGTCGTGTAGCTTCCATATTGGATGTCAATGCTAAAAATACTGGTAGCAAACTATCAATCTTATCATACATGGGTTTCATTAAAGCTGTATGTTCACGAATAGCTGTCTTTTCTTGATCAGATAAACCCTCAATGGGATTACCACGCACTAGAATTTTCATTAGTAATTTCTCTTTTGTTTCATCTGTTATTTATTACCTCTTGTACTACGAATATTTTCATCCACTTGTCTAACAATTTCGGCAGCAGCAGCTCTTTGTTGGAAATTGATGGCTCTATTACCTACATGTTGTTGTTGCTGTTGTTGTGGAGTATTAACAGCATTGGGGACAGTGCCAGCTTGAATATTTGGAGCAGAAACATTGGGTATTTGTTGAGGAGCTTGAGATGATTGCTGTTGTTGTTGTTGCTGCTGCTGTTGTTGTTGCTGTGCTAATTGCTGTGCTTGTTGTTGTGCTAATTGCTGTTGCACCTGCTGCTGCGCTTGTTGCTGAGCTGCTAATTGCTGTTGCGCTTGTTGTTGAGCGGCTAATTGAGCTTGTTGTTGGGCTTGCTGTTGAGCCTGTTGCTGAGCAAGTTGTTGAGCTTTTTGTTGAGCTTCTTGCTTGGCTTGAGCTTGTGCTTGAGCTTGTGCTTGAGCTTGTACTTGAGCTTGGGCTTGAGCTTGAGCTTGAGCCTGAGCTTGAGCTTGAGCCTGAGCTTGAGCCTGAGCTTGTTGTTGTTGCTGCTGCTGCTGCTGTTGTTGTTGTTGTTGTTGTTGTTGTTGTTGTTGCGCACGAGCTTGTTGAGCTTGTAAATGTTGCATCAACATTTCAGGGTTCAATTGTTGTTGTTGTTGACTCACAGTCTATATAAATACATAAACAATCAATTTCAAATAAATCTAATAAATCATCTTTTTGTACTTACATTAGCAAAATTATTTGCTTGCATTGGAGAACTAGTAGAATTAACAGCAGAAACAGGTGGACGGAAATTCTGATTTGCATTATTTGGCATATTCATACCAAGTAAATTAGCAGCATCAGGCCCTTGTTGGCCTTGTTGACCTTGAGGGTTTTGATGTAAAGCTATTTGATGTGCAAGATAGACTTGAAATTGTCTAGGGGACATATTTACAACAGCTTGATTTACATTTCCCATATTCAAATTTTGTAAAACATTTAATGGAATTTGTTGTTGAGCAGTACTGACATTTGCAGCAACTTGAGCTGGTGTATTTCCATTAGCACCAACACTTCCATTATTTCCTGCTGCAGCAGCAGCAGCCATTGCTTGAGCAGCAGTTCTTTGAAGAGCAAGCATTTGAGCTTGTTGCTGTTGTTGTTGTTGCTGCTGTTGAGGCTGATTTTGAGTAGGTGCACCTGCCTGAGATTGTTGTTGTTGATTTTGTTGTTGTTGTTGAGGTCTACCTTGCATCATATTTTGTTGAAACATATTTGGGCGCATTTGATTTTGATTATTCATATTTTGTTGTTGCTGCTGCTGCTGTTGTTGTTGCTGATTCATATTCAAGGGAGAAGATAAATTTTGAAGTTGCTGAACAGGTGGCACTTGTGGCGAAGCAGTTTGCTGTTGAGCTTGTTGCTGTTGAGCTTGTTGCTGTTGCTGTTGTAATAATGGAGACATTTGTTGGCCACCTGCAAGTGTATTTAGGTTTAATTGCAACTGACTATCATTAAGCATTGGAGCACCTCCATTTTGACTTTGCAATTGAAACTTGATTTGATGAAATTTTCTCGCGTATGCCAATATGTATTGATTCTATATTTTAACAATACACGAGTTTCTTAAAATTAATCTTCAACTAAAACATATTTCATTACTAACCTTGCTTGTACTTTTGTTATGCAGCGTCAATTCAAAGTTCTTTGCAGCAGCAAAAATGTCATTATCAGATGTTGAAGGTGATAAATGCTTCAAAGCATTCCCCCTAAAAGAAACCAATTATTAGACATTCGAGTAAAAATTCCTAAAAAAAATGACCAATCTTACAATTGAGAAACAAAACGTGCTCTATCTTGCACATTTAATTCTTCTCGCCAATTCGCATTTGGAACTTCGTTAGGTAAATTAAGATTCAATGGGTTTTGTTGTTGCTGTTGAAGTTGCTGTTGCTGTTGCTGTTGCTGTTGCTGTTGTTGTTGTTGTTGTTGTTGAGGTTGAGGTTGTTGTTGTGGTTGACCATTTGGTATGTTAGGATTTTGTTGATTCATGTTTAATCACAATAGATACGTTGGTACTTTTTGTATTTATTTTCAGTATATTTGACCAAAGAAATAACAGTAATTATCACTTTGACTTGATATACAATTAAAAAAGATAAAAAGGAGACAAATTGAATGGCGTTTAAGTGAGTGTTGCAATGTGAAAAGGTTCTTTTTCCTTTCCACGGAGTTCCAACACCTCGCTGTTGCCAGTGACCGTGAAGAAAAAGAGCATATTTTGATGGCTTAATTAGCTATAAACAAACCAAAACAGACAAAAAATTCAGCTATTTTTGTAATTCAAAAAATACCATTAGAAAGCTACTACTCCAAAGAGCCTACTTAAACTTTTTCTCATTGTTTTATTTTTTAACTATTATATAGAAAAAAACTCTTTGAAAAAAGCGGTATTCAAAATTTTATTTTTTATTAATTATGATAATTTAGCAGCAAGCAAAGATCTCATCTCCTCAACTGCATCAAGAGAAACTCTTTTATCTACATTTTCTCTCTCCAATTTTTTTTTAAACAGTTCTAATTTATCCAAAATTGTCATTCCCCATTTATCTGACGCTCTGAGGTCAATTCCCGGCTGACTTAACAATGTTTTAAACATGGAAACACGACCAACGCAAGCAGCAATATCTAAACCTTGACGGCCTTCGACAGGATCAGCCCAATTGACATTGAAGCCTGCTTCAAGAGCAACATGGATCCACTTGACGTTATTATTTTTGATTGCTTTAAACCAATAATGTCCCATATCATTCTTTTCACTTTCGGCTAAATGAGCTCCAGCTTCTCGTAAAATTCTAACAACTTCTGCTCGTTTTTCTACAACGGCATCAAATAAAGGCGTATGACCAGATCTATCACGAACATGAATAGCAGCACCATGCAATAATAAATATTCAACAATTTTAAGGTGACCTTCTCTACAGGCAACATGAAGTGGTACACGTCCATCATAATCTACGCAATTCAAATTGATCAATTCTCCCATACTTTCCACCAACAAACTTAATCCTTCTAAATCATTAGAACATGCAGCAGAGCAAAGCAAAACAGGGCCCAAAGCTTTTTGAGCAAGCATTTCTTCTTCAACTGACATGGTTAAATCAGTTTCACCTTGTTCTTCTACTTCTGGTTCAATTTTCTCATCTAATGTTCCACCACTTCTTTCCAATTCTTGCTTTGCTGCAAACTTTCCTCTAGCAGAAAACTTCATCAAAATATTAACTAAGAGACTAGTACGATTATTTGTAGCACTGAAACGTTGATAAGGAGCGCGAACAGTTAATTCACCACGCAAATTACGGGTCATCATCTTGCGTACGTGGTCTGGATTGTTGGGTGTTTTACCAAGTAAATAAGCTAATTTAGTAAGAGCACATTCAGGTGTCATGTCTGCACCAGGAACTACACCAATCGCAGAAAGTTGTTTGCCTGTAGCATAAGCGTCTGTAACAAGACCCTTACGACATTGAGTACAATTTACAATAATTACACCACGATCACTTGCTTCTTTTAATGCCGATAATAAGGCAGGACGAGCTGGTGCATTACCAGCTCCAAAAGTTTCGAGAACAACACCTTGAAGAGGAGGAGCCAAGAAAGCTCTTATAGTTGTATCGTTAATACCGGGAAATAATCTCAGGGAGCCGACATTTGGGTTCAGTTTTTGACACACAGTAAATTTAGCAATGTGTGTAGGACGAAGAACGAATGGCCATTTAACATCTAATCTTTTGGGGTTAATCTTGTGAAATTTACGGGATTTTTTTTTTTTTTTTTTTTTTTACTAAAAGCCTTACCAATGTTAATACCAACATCTACAAGAGATGGAATATTTGGAGAATCAAATGCTTCAAAATCTACAGCACTGATTTTGCTAGTTCTATTACCACGATATAATTTCTTTCCAAAATAAAGAGTTACTTCCGGAATAACAAAATGTCCTGCAATAGTAAGAGCACCCAAGAGATTTTCTACAGCATCATTTCTTACTTCTGTAAGGGGAACTTGGGAACCTGTGATAATTACAGTTTTACCCAATTCTTCCAACATAAAACTCAATGCACTTGCAGTATATGCCATTGTATCTGTACCATGCAATACGATAAATGCATCATACAATTGATAGTTTTCTTTAATATCTCCTGCAATTCTTACCCAATCTAAACTTTCCCCACTTTCGCCGTTAATATTTGAATAAATGGGCCAAGATAATCTATTTTTTTTTCATACCTGACATTGTAATGTCGCACGAATCTAAAAGAGGTGCATATTCAAGAATAGAATATCTAAAATATCGTGAGAATTATATCTTTTTTAATTTAGACAGAGAAACTCACCTAATTCTTTTACCAAATAGACTAACAGGCGTAATGAGACTTGGTAATTGAAATGTCTTTGATTGTCCCTTTTGAGGTCCATCTTGTTCAACAGCTTTTACTGTATTGGTAACGGTACCAAATTCTTTAGGATTGGTTTTATCAGAAATGTTCAAACTGTCAAGACTTTCATGCGATGATACACGAGAAAGTGGCGAATATTCTGATCCATTAGAAGGATCATGGAATCGACGAACTTTGGATAATGATTCGGCAAAATAGTTTGGTAACTACAAATACAAAAGTTCAGCATCAAATTACCATTACCATATCAGCAATAATAAACTTACGGGAATATAACCATGCTCGGGTGTATGCTTCATACCAATAGTACCTCCAGTATATATGATAAGAACTCTAGATACAGCTATAATAAATAATTATTTAATAATTTACATTCAAATCGAGAAATACACAATTTTACCAGGTGCAAGCATATCATTGCGATCAACTCCTAATTGATGACCAACTGCAGCATTGTCATAAACTAAACTGTCATTTGTTCTAACAGGTGTAGATAATGGTGGCGTAGATACGCGACTGTTAGGATGCATTTATGTTATATAGAGAGACAAAGATAGAAGGAAAATTATTAATGAAAAAATTTATTTAAAACTGCTTTGAAATGTCAGATGTCTGATGCTGCAGCATCCGCGGACTTGCATCAGGTCAAAGATTTTAGATTTCATCTAAATCAACAATAAAAGCTCATTTCTGATACTTGGAGCGACACTCCAATAGAATTCCTACATTTTAAAAAAACGAAGTGTATTTCGAAATTACCTGACACTTCTTGATTTCACAATACACTGCAAAATTTTGGTGGTTATGCAATAGAGCTTCAAATGAGTTCGCCTTACGTTGGCGAAAATTGTATATATATTCTCATACAAGGCGCTTTGGCATATTGTACTTGCTACAGTATAACTACTTGTTTACGTAAATCAGATACGAAATAAAAATGAATAAATAAAAACTCAACTTGAAAACCTTTGGTTGAGAGCTAAACTTGATAACAAAAATGTAATTAGGTCTACTAGTCATATAGTACATTAAAATGATGAATCACATGCAAACAATACGAAAGGAACAAAATATTGTAAATAGTAGAGCAGCCTTTGTTGTTTTCGTGTTTCCACTTTAAATTCAGACATCTTAGGAAAATATTTGGACGATTGTTGTATATGAGACAAAACCCAAATGAAATCAAGACACAATAGGAATGTAATTTCATAGAAATTGGAAATAAATTTTAGATAAATAAAATATTGTTTCTAGATGTTAATTGACCACTATTATAATCTACCTTTTGTGGTTCGAGCTGTTAATTATAATTTTGCCTCACTCAAATAATCAAGGTTGAAAAGTATATTGTAGCTAAATTTCTGATATTATAAAATACCACAAGATGGAGTGAAATCTTACAATTATTTTTATTACATATAAAGCAGCTAACCTTCTCTTGCTAGGATTCAATGTATACCATTCATACATCTAATAATAAGTAATTATTCGTTAACAAAGTGGAGTATCTTCACTAAATTTCTCTTTTTTTTTCTTATATTCATCTTAAATAAATTCTCTGCTTGTCTCGAACCTCATTCCATCCAACTTTTATTTTCTTTTAGTTCCAAACTTTACTCTATTTTGTCCAAATTTTAATTTTACTTTATCTAAAAAAAAAATAATGAATTTAAAGTGAATAAGCTGTAACATGCACTAAGTTTAAGCCTTTGCCATTGAATTTGTTTCTTAGGAACATTTAGAAAAAAAAAATTTATACTTTTTATTGTAAAAGCTAAAAATTGCATATCATAACTTTTATCTGCTTTAATTTGTAATTAATC
Organism: Mucor plumbeus; assembly: GCA_016758945.1. Lineage (NCBI taxonomy): Eukaryota > Fungi > Mucoromycota > Mucoromycetes > Mucorales > Mucoraceae > Mucor > Mucor plumbeus. The sequence continues at coordinate 16,335 of JAEPRC010000816.1, forward strand.
AATAAAAATTAACATATTCGCTCTATAAGACTTCATTTAATTTAATGAAAGTTACGCTTTATACAGTAGTAGTTGACAGACTTCATTAATTAGCTCTGATATACTCAGAGAAAGTTAAACTCCATAAATTAAAATGGATTTGTATTTTTTGAAGTACCTTCTCGAGCAAAAATCAAATTTTTATAGTTTTCAATCTTCAACATAAGGAACGTATTCTCTTTTTTATGGCCAACCTCATACTTAACGCTTTTCATATATACCCTAGATTCTGTTAAATTGGTATGGGCTAAATGCATTATGCTACCTATCCCTAAATTTATTTTATATCTCAAGAAACTTACAAAAGCACGTAAAACTTCCTGCTTTTTCCTTAAAAACTGGGTCTTACTTTTCAACTCCGATCTATTTTTTTTTATATTAAATATTACCAAGAAAAAATTATATGCTAATGAAACTGAGAGGGTTAAATTTAATCCAAAAACAAGTCTCCATAAATATTCTATTTTTTGCAATTAATATAACCATTTCAGTGCTAATGTTTCAGATTTTAACACATTTCTAACTGTTAAAAATTAAAAACTTTAAGCTCTCATATTTTTACAAAAAATCAAATTTATACTAACATTTTTTTAGTAACAAAATTTACTTGTTTTGAAGCTCTTTGTAACTTACTTATATATAAAAAAAAATTGAACTCTTTTTTTTTTCCTGTAGTAAAAAGGGGTTAATTTTATAAAAAAAAAGCTTAAGAGATACTGTTTAAACCCTTCTTTATTAAATTATGGATAATCTACAATAAAATGCTATTTCTACTTCTCTATTTATACTATTTAGTTATCTATATTATTTGACAGTTGTTCTATCAACTGTCAGTTAATTTCGTAATTTTGAATATTTTGTTTAGTTGTTGGGTTCTTGATTTACTTAATCCAGAACGGCTTTTTCATTTGATTTTGACAATAGATTGTCAAGCATGCGTTCAGAACAGCCCTTACTACTTGTTCTATTTGATTCGCATACATTTTAGATTTTCTTTTTTACTTACGATACAACACATTATGAATACCCTTGGTATCTTTGATATTTTAGAATACCCTTGATCATTTATAATTTATAATATATCCATAATCTCTTTATTTGGATTGCATAGCATGGTTTTAAATGAGATAGCTTTTAATTTATTATGTGGGGAAATACAGTCAAACCTCGATTTAAGGGCTCTCGTGGTTTCTTTTAAAAAGTCCCTTATATCGAGGACTTCCCTTAAATCAAATTTAAAACACAGGTCAACTTCAATTTTCAGAAAGGAATAAAGGCATCTTAGAAAATCACATCATATCCTTAATCCATGATACAAAAACCTCCTTTATATCGAGGTTTCCGTTATATTGAGGGACCTTATATCGAGGTTTGACTGTATATCTAAATACAACTTCATATCACCAAGCCAAAAAATAAATTGTCTATTATGCACGACGTAGTAGACATCTCACTCAATTAAAGCTTACCTTACATTGTTGTTCCTTTTTTTTGTCCCTTTCACATATTGTACTTACAGAATAAATATAATTTGTTAATTACATTTATAGCATTACTATTATCGTCTTTGTTTTCAATGCAGTTTTACCTATCAATATACTCTAACTAGTAAAATTAATTCGCGTAACGCGTAACATGTAATTGTTGTAAAGTGTTTGCCACTGTTATACATATGGAAGCAATCCCTTTTATGAAAAAGCGTGGCAAAGTATGTTTCATTATAATACATATACACAGTAACAATTTGAGAAAATGTTAATTTTCTTTTGGATTGTAGTATTTTTGTATTTAGTCTAATATTTGAGAGATGTAAAAAATGTTATTGTGTGAATCTAATGAAATTCACCGTCGCCATGCAACATATTGCATGATTGAAATGATAAAAACCACAAATAACGAGATGTTCAAAGAATTTGTTCTCCTTGAATTTAATAAATAACGTAATTCCTTATTCCTCATAAATATACAATAAACTTTTGTAAAACCAATTAAAGTATTTGAATTGAACAAAACTATTTTACTACCCTACTTCAATTTACAATGAGTTGTTCCATTTGCAACTACAGTACTATATTTTCTAATTTAAACATCCCCTACATACCATTGCATTGCAAAAAAAAATAATAATTTCGGCGAATTTTCTTTGAACTTTCATACATCTCAGGTGTGGCGGCAGTTTAAATCCAAAATTTTCTGATGATGAAAAAATTGGATAAAAACGATCCTAAATTTTTAAAATGCAAAATTGGCAACAAACATGTAAATTAACCTGGTTAACTTTATTAAGTAATCTCAGCATAAAATTTAATTTTGTATTTAATGGTATTTTTATTGAAAACGTTCATCACCAAAAATTTTGTAAAAAAAGCAAAAACATAAAAATCAGTTTTTAGTGATTCTAAAAATATTTTTATAGTTAAATTTTAGAGTTAATATTACAGACAAATAACACAAGAAAATACATATTATTTGAGGCATTATTTGTCACTCTATCTCTATTTTTGATAGAGTTATTAGCTTTCTTCGAAAAAGTCAAATTTTGGACGAGGGTATACAAGGGGAAAATTAATGATTTTTCAAAATTGATTTTATGGTAAAATATGATAAAGTCAAATAAAAGAACCATTTTTGGCTAATAAAGTATATGATTAAACAGTTGCTATCTCGAGTTATAGCCCATCAAATCTGCGTTTTTGTATGCTTTTAATAGAAATAGCTTTATAAACAGTGTATGAGCTAAATTGGGATTTTTGCTAGAATTTTTTTTTTTTTATATATTTGTTTTAAAATATTGCTCGTTGAGATTACTTTAAAATTGCAAGAGTTATCAACTAAAAAGTAGATTTTGTGGCAATTTTTTCGGTATTTTAAGGTACAGTCCGCATAAAACGGAGTTTAATAATTTAGGTCCCATTATTCGAGCCTAATATGTAGTAAATTTGTTTTTTGAAGGGGTTTTTTGGTGCAATCTTTAGGGCAACGTTGTAAAAAGCATTCTAACATATGAATTATCCTTAAAGTTTATAAATAAAAATACAATTTAAAAAAGACAATAATGTATCAGCTTTTCCAACTGTATATAAAAACTAAAAGAAGTCTGAAGTTTATTAAGATATAAAAGTATGGGTCTT